>JAQFZG010000025.1:0-71464 GCA_034695465.1 Entomobrya nicoleti
TCTTTACATCATACCATATCTTTCCACTATATTTTATTTCTCGTAAGTAGAGTAGTGCAGTCAGCTAAAAAGTGTAAGAGATGCATACCTACAGATATGTACACCTCAGCAAGGAAACAACACTACAAAAGCAGCATATCTTAGAATTTTGTACATGTATATTTTTGTATCAAAGAAGAAAAAACTTATTTACAACTTGTTCGTGAGTGAACGAAAAATGGCTAGCATTGTCGAGACAGAGGCAGGCCTAGCAGGATGTTAATTCAAATTTTCAACTGGTTTTCTCTGTTTTATTGGAATTTGTGCCTACATATATATGTATTTTACACTTTGTATACAAAACGAATCACTACAATCACGATCATCTTCGCCAGTTTCCCCTATTATCAAAATCTGAGACAAGTAACAAAAGTTTATTCACTTTCTCTTTTGGGTTATGTAGGTTGGTGGCGGTGGTGGTGGTTTGGTTTACTGGGTACTCGCCATGCATACCTATCACCTAATAATAAAACAGCAAGTGACACAGTAGAAGCAGCGGAACAGCCCAGCATGCATACATGCCCAACATGTCACACAGGATTTTAAGAGGAAAAACTGGGTGAAACTTTCATTCCTATTTTTCTGGAGAGTAGTTTTCTTTAATTTTCTCTGCTCTGTTGCTACTGCTGTGTAGCAATCAGCATCCCACTGACGTAGTGGCTATCGCCATTTACCATCATCTTGTGGTTTGGTTTGGTATATAGTGAGAATGAAAAAAAGTAATTTAAAAAGTTGGCCATCAAGCTGCTTCTGCTGCTGTTAAAATCAAGTCAAGTCTAAAGTAAATAGTAGAAGTGAAGTGGCAGTAGTACTGTTATTTGCAGCAGCGAAGGTCCATTTTCCCACACACTGTCTTGTCTTGTAGCAACTTTCACTTGTGTTCACATAGTTTATTTGCAAAACTCTCAAGCATGTGTCTGGTCGGTTTGCTGCTGTTAGAAAGATGTGAGATGTGTCTGGACTGGAAAATGGAATTTTATGTCATCATATACCACCACAATAAGTGGTCATATTATATATATAGTCTTATTGCCTTCCACACATATATATCCCATCACACGTGTGTGGTTTCCCTCAGGACTATACCAACCAGTCAGATATGTATACAAAGGAAATTAAGGAAATTTTCACACTGTCGTTGTGGTCTACTTTCTCCACTTTTTTTGGTGGAGTTAAGGAAATTAGGTACACTTTTTGCAAATATTTGAGCAGAGGAGAAGTGTACTAATTTATTATTTGGAGATGATAACTGTGGCGCATTTCCAAACATTCTGCTATGTATTATATTTTCCTTGAAAATAGGGAAATAAGTCAGAAAAGGAAAACAAAACATAAAACGATTATTCACCTGTAGTTTACCTACCTGGCTTTTAAAATTAGATAATCATGAGGAGCATTGGATGAAAAATAGGGAAGAGAGTATAAAGTAATTTTTATCTTTTTTTGAGTAGCTTGTAAAGTGGCTATTATAAATTGCTATTGTTAATTATTTCTCCAAACAAAAACTTCCACTTGTACTATATTTACATATTTTATGCACTAAAAGCGATTTCAACGATTTCTTTTAAAGTTATCGTGTCTTGCAAACAATAAAATATTGCTACAATATACGCTTGTCAGCGAAATTTTCTTTCTGCCACAGCATTCCAAGGACACACGAAAAACTTTCTCGGTTGATGACAACAAAGTTATTGTTTGCTTTGGGGTAAAAGATGACAAGAAAATATATGAAGAAAGGTTTGAGAATGCATAAAGAAAAGAGTACCTTTCTGAAATAACCTAATAATCGCAAAACATCCTAACATTTATAATAAGGAAGGCAATGAGTATATGTTATAAGGAGATATGCATACAAAAATAGCAACAAGAAAAATGACTTAGGAGGCTACTCATTAATTCATAAGCAAAAGGTAATGCGATTTACTACAAAACAAACATAAAGAGTAGAGCGGTCAAAGAACAGGAAAAAGCCATAGACCATCCCAGCACTCACTAACCCGAAACTCTTGATATTTATTATAAAAAGGGTAGATAATTCAACAAACAATGAAATGTACGACGATAAAAGTTACAAGCCTTTATTCTTTGTCAGCCAAGCCAACTAAGTAGAGAACAGGAAAGGATAACAGTGGATGAGTGGATAGGTTACTGCTGAAAATTTTAGTCTATTTTCTCTGACCGAAGTCGTTATTATCGTTATCACGGTCGATAATATTATCAACATCGTCTTCATCATGACTTGTTGTATGTTCTCATTATCTAGGACACCACTTTCCTTTTTCCCTTCGTTCCTATTTCATTATTATCGTCCTACAGCCATATTATTATGCTGTCTAGTTTTTGCACGGTTTTGACTTAAGTTACTTCCAACCATAGCAAATTATCCACTCTCATTGCCTCCAAATGTAAGGAATAGGATGTTACATATATGTACACTTGAGTTTATTCTGTAGTTTGAATTCCATGCTTCTTTAGTTGAAAAATTGCCATTTGACCTTAAGAAAATAACTTTTGGTTCAAAAACAATAATGTTTTATTTAAAAGCTAGATTTTAGTAATGACTACGACTTTGCTGATCTGATAGTATACGCATTGCAAAAATTGTAGGAAGGATGAAGGATATGAATATTACATTAGCCTTGAGAACAACTAAAGTTATTTAATCGTAAATCATAAACGAGTGTATTTGTTTTTTGCATTAATTTGCTTTTGTGTAGCCAGTGTACCATGAATTCACTCACATTATGCATTTAATATTATGTAGAGTAAAGTGCACTTTGCATGCTTTCACTTTCTTTCATTATCAACAAAGCAGTTAACAGGGATGTGTTCATTCATATATAGCTTGGAGGATTTTTGGGTCAAAATTTATGCAAGTAGGGACAAGTTAATGGGATGAAATTTTCAGCAAAAGCTCATATTACGGCAAAAAGGATTAATATTTATATTAGTGTTTATTAGGAAGAAAAAGCGGAATGGATGAGATGTTCATAAAAGATAATTATTATAACTGCTAGTGTTCTACGTGCTTGCTTGCTAAGCAAGTCTCATGCGCAAACTTTTAACCCTTAATAGTCGTTCCTAAGCTGTTTGTTTTATGTGCCCTTTAGGGTCGCTACAATTTTGTGTTGCTTTTCTCCTACAAGTTTACCATCATACTATAATCATAATATCATCTCATTCGCTTATGAAAACAACAAATAAATATATTGACAATACAGTATCGACCACACCACCACTACTACTAGTAGTACAGTAACAGCAGCGGATGGAGTAAAATGGTAATAAATAGTGGGCGGAAGGGAAAAAAGTCTCAACGAGACAACCACACAAGCGATTACGATGATGACGATGGAAAAGGATACGACGACATACAATTCCGCAGTAGACAGTTTACTATCTCGTCATTACACTGGTAACGTAACATCCGCAAATAGGTACTCGACGGCCATATACCCAAAAAAGTTTACCACTATTTTTTCAAGAGCATCCACAACACACAGTACACACAAAGTAACGTAAACTTGTTGTTGGCCAGTGCATTTTATTACTTATAACGTAGAACATGCATTCCACAATAAATACAAATAGCAACAAAAAAATTCGATAATAAACTGTTTCGTAGATACTTTCTCTACATTTTGCTACTGCACCCATCTAATAATTTCTGGTACAATTTTATTACCACACTACTAGCACCACCGCCGTCACCAATTTTTATAGTTTGGTGGATATCCTGAGAACTCTGTCTGCATTTTATTTTATTTTTTGGTATGCGTGGTTGCTCAGCTTTGTTATTTTAGGGCAATCGGTAGAGCGCATATAGTAATTTGTAAAAAGTTTTTCTACACCAACTTGTACAACAAGTATACTTATATAGTTTTACTTTTACTACAGCTTACTTTTTACTTAAAGAAAATTAATAACTAAGCAGTTCACAGAAAACAAGAAACAAATAGTTACATTTACATAGAATATCCGTGCACGGGGCGATTGTCAAAAAAAAACTGGTCGAAGTTATATGTGAACAAAGTCATTTTGGTCAAAAAAAAGTAGTCAAATAAAAAAGAACATTTTGGTCAAAAATAATAGTTGGCAATTTTTTTTGTTAGGTTCTAATTAGTCAAAATTATTTTTTATGAAATAATCTTATAACATCTTAAATAACTTAAAAACCTTAAATATCTTTACTTATCTTGATAATCATACATACAGGTTGCTATTGCTTTCAAATAAACTTTCACTCTGCTGTGTTTTTAATGTAATTTGCAGTTCTCTAGGCAATAAAAAGTCTTCACGACACGTTCCGATTCTTCTTTCGCCGGTTATTTTTCTTTTAGCAAGTCGAATGTTTCTTTTCAAAACTGAGATTTTTCCTATTAGGCGAATCCTGAGGATCGGATATAAATTTAGCTGACAACTGATCAACCACTTCTGAAGTTTTTATCTTTACGTTTTCTTTCACAATAGTTTTAAGTGTTGTATTGTATTGTCTTTGAATTTTCTCAGGATTTGTCAAATGATTATAGGGGTGTTTGGTGGACACTTTATAGCCTAAATATGTGTGTTTCTCTTTATCATAATTGTACAGTGTTATTTTGGATTCACACCCTTTAAACTTACGGCTACACTTAAAATATGCTGTCGTTTTCAGTGAACTACTAAAATGAAAACTAAATCCATCACAGATAAGTATTTTTGTTTCTGTGTAACTGTCAACAAAACTTAAATCGTGAGTTGCAGCCATGATGAGTACTTGAAGAAGTCTTGGAACCGAATGAGCATCGTATTATAATCAACATCTTGAATAAAAAAGTGAATTTCCCAGTCATGCAAATTCGATAAAAATGCCATTTGACCATCATGCAAATTGACCAAAAATTCCATTTGCCCAAAATGTTATTTGACTACTAAAATTTGACTAAAATGTCATTTGCCTACTTTTTTTTTGACAATCGCCCCTAAGACCGTAAGCAGGGGAGCCAAAAATATGCCCAAAAAAATCAAAATTAGTATAAAAATTGCTCTTCTCTCAATACTGTGAATAGGTTTGGGTGAGAGATAAGTAGTAGAGAGAACTCTGGATTTTTGTTCTTCTCCACCACCACCGACTAAACTGCTTCCAATCCAATAACATTACAACCGTTTACATTACAACTGTTATCGGAAGAGAGAACGATAAAGAGAGACAAAACCAAAAAAGGGAAAGTGGTGCCATATGGAAAACGTGCAAAGAGAAGAGAAGCAAATAAAACCGATGCGACGCCTTGAATAAAAAATATATATATACAGAACACGTGGATTGTACAAAAAAAGTATGCACTCAAAAAACCCCATTGCAATCCGCAAACTACTTCATTTACTTTAATCCTTCCTTCATTTTGAGTCTGCTTGGTTATAAGACTACAACAAGAGTTTAGGGGAAGAAGAGAAGAAGTATGCCTTCTGAAACAAAATAATAATAATAATGTACATGGATGGTGATATGGTGGTGTGTGTCGTCGTAGTGAAAATGCAAGTCATGTATGCACACTTTTCTTTCACAAGACAAGAATATGCTTGAAAATGGATATGCTATGCTTTTGCATACCAGATTTTTGTTGGCATTTTTTTTCTCTGCTGGAAAAATACAAAAAAAAATTCTATTACTACTTGTGTTACTACTAACTTTCATGCTATCATGCTAAAAAGAACACTACTTATGCTACATGCTACCACTATTATTACAGATATATACATACTTGGTTGCATAGCACTACATTCATTCTACATATATTTTCTACTTCTACTTTGTTTTCTTCTACAAAAAAATAGTAATGTAGTTTGTTTATAATATCTTACCAGAAAAATTCGCCATTTCCATGAAGATTTTCTTGTTTCTCGCTTCCAGAGAGAGAGAGAGTGAGAGAGTCTCAGCAACAACAGAAGAGTATCATGTATGTAAAATATAATATGGGTATTTTCACGTATGGCTTTTTAACTGCAGCAGTACATGAAAAAATATAAGAAGATGAGAGCGTGTTTCTTTCTGTGTGTTGCCTTCTACTTTTTTTTTGACTATAGCAACACACGGAGGAAATGGCACCAGGCCATTCTGAGCAAAAAAAGTAAAAAGAAAAGTTGTTCTTTTTTTTGCGGAAATGTCGCCGTGTACCAAAACCCGGAGATGAGGCTTACGAATAAAGGTTGAGGATGATGGCGGTGATGGTGTGGTTTGGTGCTACGACGGCAACAACAAGAAGGTGTTAATGCTTTATATTGTACTGTTGTCGCGTTGTTTGTCTGTGTGCGTTTTTATTTTCTGTATTTTTTCTAGGAGCTTCTTTTTTTACTTTGTATGTTAGATTTTTTTTCTGTGGAGGAGGATGGGAGAAAAAAAGGGAAATTTTTTTTGAAGAAAGATATTTTTTTCTCCCTTTTTTCCCTTCAAAATAAAAATCTTGACGCAGCTGCAGACAGTTCAGTCGGCATTTTTATTTATTGTTGCATTTTTTTATTTACTTTTTTTTGTGTTGTAGTAGTAGCACAAGTAATCAAACGATTGTGTACTGTGTAAAATGACGAGAGAGAAAAAAGCATTGTGTGAAAAAAATGTTCGCTGAAGGTGGTAATATAACGGTTCAGTTATATATTTACTCGTTTCGATGAGATTTACACGTGCTCCACTTTTGTCATGCAATAATAAGAGAAATCAGAGGGAGACGAAGAAGTGGTAGGCTTTTGATGGTGGTGTTGAGAACGACGTTGGGGCTTCTACGTAGGCTGCTACTAATGTTGTCGTTGGAGAGCATCTTGGAGGAGAACTGCATCATTTTTATTATTATTTTTTCTACAAATGACAAGCGAGGGGACATAAAAAAAAGAAAATCTTGCCTTTTTTTATGCGCGTCTGTCTAATCTGGAAACGCTGATCAGCAATAACTGCAGTTTTCTCCAAAGAAAATAAAAAAAACAACAGTTTGCTTTGAGTCTCTGGATGATGAAAGGATTAAACATGGCTCACTCACTCTCTAGTCGTTCGTGTGAGACAATTTAAACAATTTCCTTGGTTGTTCCATTCATTTTTTTAGTGTTAGTGTCCCTGAGCGAAATTGCTGGGAAGATTGAAAAGATGGGAGTAAACACGTCATGTTTGTCAATTGGAGTACCTTCTTCGTTGTTACCTTTGGAATTTAAAGGGTAAAACGTATTGCACTGCTGCTGCTCTGCTACTTCATTTATGTATTTTACTAAGAAACTAAATTCAACTTTGTACAACGTACATAAAAATGCACACGTGTGTGTATATTTACTATATGTAATGTGTATTATATGGGCAACATTGGATATAACTGTTTGTTTTTCTTCCAATTCGTGCTATTATTCACTTTTGAAAAAACTTCCAGGGACGTCGAGTTTAAAATGGAATTTTATAACAAGCAGTGTATGATAGCAGAAGTAGGAATTTAATAAATGACTGCACTTGAAGGGGGATCCGTTACAGCATTAGTTGTAAGGATCGTCAAAATAGCTGTATAGAAACAGCAAGACACACTATTCATGAGTCATGATGAACATGCCACATATATTTTTTACCACCACCCACCGAGTGCTACACTTTTGTGTCATTGATGATGATGATGATGATGATGACTATTATAAATTAAGTATGTGTTTCTGATAATGATGAGCTAAGAAATATTAAGGTCAACTTGTTAAGGGTTTCCACGAAACGGGAGAAAGTGTTACACATGAGATTTTCAACATAATAGGTTCTATACCAAAACCAGACTAAGAAAAATAAGAACCGAGCAACGCGTGTGCATACTGTGAACACACGTGGTTGGTAACGTTTGCTTGTTAAAAAGTTACATGTGTAATAATTATTACGAATGTTTCAATGAATGTGTATACTTGAATCAGAAAATTTGAAAATATGTCTATTCAGTAAACAAGGAGAGGAACTGATCATTAGTTATAAAATTATGATGATGTTACAACTTTTACTTTACTATTGTGTATATATCATTCATTAATAAAACGTCAGCAAATGATAAAGGAAAAGCGCAGTGTGGAAACGCTTATTCCTCTAATTAAAATTAGGGTGCTGCTGTGACTGTTGATGAAAGTGGGTTTGGATGGTATTCCTTTTACACGCATACAAACACACCAACTATTTGTTGGGTTATATCACCATCATCATCGTCATCATCATTTTACTGTTCATTTTAGTCGACTCAACTAACTCTCCCTCCACCACCACTACTTGTGATTCATTCAGAGCGACTACTCCATTCAACATTTTCCAAGAACTCCTGTTCTAATTTCTAACTCTGATCCTTCTGTGTAAGGAAGTTGTAGCATGTTTGTGTGTCTGTGTGCACTAATTAATGTTCGTTGATCCTCCTTTTGATCTCATATCCTTTTTACATATCCTTGCATCATCATCATCATCATCACAAGTATGTATGCATTACTTCTATTTCAAGTACATATATGGTTTGCTATTAATTGTGTGATGCCCACCTGCGTTCACAGACATTTCCAACAAAATGGCTATGTCCCATTTAAACAAGTGACAGAATCAAGCGTATTATTTGTTTTTTGGAGATATGTAATTGGTTTGGGTGAGCATTAACAAGGCAGAAGCCTTGTTGATTTTGTATAGATGTAAATGTTTATTTTAGAAATTATGTTTTTCTTTAAATGAAGAAGCCGTGTCACGCAAAACCATAGAATGTAGGTTAAATACATATGTACGATCGCACCAGCACAGGTGAAAGTTTGCTAAATATTGATATTTTATTTTTAAATCAGCAGTCGTCTGTTTTCATTTGGTATACTTTGGCATTTTCATTTTTGCAAACAATAGCCCCACATTCGTGTTAAAATATGGAGTTCTATTCTTTCACTTGATTTAGGCAAATATTTTTGTGCAAAGTACATAATATATGTCGGCAGGATCAAACATTTATTAACCTGACGGAGTCGAGCCGGAGCCTGTGCTGCTGTGTGGCATAAATAGGTGACTGTCAACCAGGGAGAATTTCTACGTTCCATTTATATCGTTTCTGGGATGAACTGAGACAGGGACCAAAGGAAAAGTGAATAAATTTTATAAAGTGGTTGTTTTCTGTCGTACCTCTCTTGTACAAAGAGATAGAACAAGAAACAATCCGTTTCTATGGCTTTACGCAGAGTCCCATGTCCCATACCTTTACATTCACTTTCCCTTTTTTCACTTGATCAATGTTTGTGCTTTATGAAACATATGAAGTGATGCATGCATGCATTTTTGGGATGGTGGAAGACAGTGGAAATTTACCCGACAACAACAAAATTCTATTATCAACTATAGTTACACTGCTACAGGAGCTTCTATACCTCTTTTCTCAAAGATTTCTAAAGAAGAATAAGCTAAAGGAAAAGGAAAGTGGGAGGAATTTTGTTCTAAAATAAGTTTTCAAGAAGAAAGGTAAATACCTAAAGTTTTCTCGTGAATAGCAGTAAAATATATATGCGTTCTCCTTTTTCTTTCGTTTCTTACCTATCATTTACTATTATTTTAAATATTACTATTACTACTTCTTGTGCTATTCTCAGATTCAGAACTCAATGCGGTAGTTACTTTGGCCCCAAGAGTAACTATCAATGCGACTAAACTACTGTGGTCCATTGAACCGGCAAAAAATTTCGACTTGTTTTTGTTCAAAGTTGATAATACTGTGAATGGAATGTTGCAATGTAAACTGGTAACATAGTGATGAAGTAGCACATAAAGAAAGCAAAAATAGATTGGATCGATGAAAAGTGGCAATATTTTGTGTATGCATTGCCAAGTAGCTCTCATAACTTCAAATTCACATTGCCATCTGATTTAGTATCAACATTCCCTAATTACCATTAAAAATTTCCAACTGATTAGTCAATCAACATTGTAGATGTGCAAGTTGCCAAAATGGCAAACGCAAACGTATTACTTTTAACGGTGCGCTGGTTGGAATAACATGTTTATCTGATAGATAGCTATTCGCGCTACTTGATAATACCAAAATGAATTTTGTTTGTGCTTTTGCACAACTGCTGAAAATGATCTAGCCAGTAGTCAGGTAGTTAGATCACCCATCTATTCACCTTTATACTTGTCAAGAAATTTTGGTAAGGGAATAGAAGAAAACAAAAAAATGGAGTACAACTTGTTTCTTTCGATTTAATTTATTAAATGCAAAAGAAAATTACTTACTTCCCTCTTCATATTATGCTTGAACAGTGAACATTCTATGCATTCTTTTTTTTGCGAGCAGAAAAACATGACAATACCGAAAATTATATACATGATATTATTATTACTACACATGAGAGATGAGAATTTGAAACACAACTTTGCTAGCACTTATATTATCCATCCAACTTATTTCCCACTGAATTGAACTTGCATGAATGAAAGTATATCGAAATAAGTTTGAAATGAATAACGAGAAAATTTCTTGTGATGAAATATTCCTTGTTTGAAAATTCATTTTGAGAAACCATACAATGTACGTATATATATGGAGTACAAAAGGCTCGTTTTCAACATTGTAAAAAAACTTTAGAAAAAAAACATATACTAATTTAACACTTAATTACACGAAATTATTACTCAGCAGAGGTATATTTTTAGATTGAAAAGTTGTTCACGTTTGAAAAGCATATTTTGCAGTTGTTTAAAATAAGGTGAAGACTTTCTAAGGCAAGTTATTATGTTACTAATGCAGTCCCTCTCAACTCAACCCAACTATTACTTAAATGAATGGAGAGAAGGAGAGGAAGATTTTCTATTCTTCTTAAATCTCCAGGCTTTTCCCAACAAGCTTAGTTTAGACTGTACAACAACTTCATTTCATTTTCAAAAACTTCTCCACTTTTTAAAACTTGTCAAAAGGGAAGATGATGATGGGGAATAAGCGTGAGATTATTACTACTATTTTAGTACGAGAGAGTTATTGAAACATTGAATGGTACACGAGGAGTTTGTGTATTTAGTAGAATGGATTAACATTTGCTTGCTCGCATAGCATAGCTTTAAGCTTAGTTGTAAACCAAAAAAGTTTACACGAAACAAGAAGCTCAACCTTTTGTTCTGGAAAATTTACCTTTACGCTTTCCCTACTTGTTCCTATTATCCACACATAATAAACTACACAAAAAAATGTACAGCACGTTTCCGCGAATACTCAGGTGTATTCTAATGATTACTTGGTTTATTTGCAAAATTGAAATTTTTTAGACTTATTGTTAGTTTGGGATCATTATAAATTAAGAAAGAACATGATTTGTTATAGTCTGCATTTCATAGTCTCATTTTTTACCAATAATTTCTTAGACAAGCATATCAAACAAAATAATTGATGAATTTTCTTTCAAAAATATCATAATACGTTTTTGGTGCATTTTTTTGTCATAATATCCATGCATGCATTTTTCTTGAGTCTTGTCATTTTATAAATTGTCATCATTTCTACCAGCCAGAAAAGCTTGTACATTTTAAATATTAAAAAAACAGATTTATAGTTCAAGAAAATTCTAGACACGGCACGGCGCACATAGCACCACATAGTAATGAAGTTCATTTTACAGTTTCTATACAAAAACACTGCATAATCCTCCTCTCATCTTACCCAAATATCTTTTTACAGCTTTTTAACTAAAATATAATGGTATTTAGAATTTAGGACATGAAATTCGATCAGCCTCTGTGAAACTACATCTGTAATTCAAATTCCTTCCAAGAAACGTCCAAGCATCATTTTGTATGCATCTCTCTCTCTTTCTACTATATTCACATAAAAAAGTATGCGTATTGATACACAGTTTTTTCTTCTTCATCATCCATACAATGATACAATGTTTCAACTTTCAACATGAACACACATGTATCATCATCATGTCTGTGTAATAAGTATAAGAGAAAAATGTCCCAAGAGGAAACACAAGTCCCTGTTACGCCTAACGTCACTATTAAATTTTCAAAAAACAACATCATTATTTCAGCATTGGCTGCTATGGTGGTAGTACTCCTCATCCACATCCACCCTCCTCCCGTTAAAAAAAAAGTAGATCACACATCCAAAAAAGAAATGCTTAAAATATACATAATTTTATCATTCAAACTTCATCATCATGTTGCACACACAACCACACATATTCAACGTAACGTACTTTCATATTTCTTCTCGTATTTTTGGTCTATGGAGTAATATGCTGGGTTTTTTTTGGTGATCGTTTCTACGATGATGATGATGATGTGATACAAAGTATAGTTATGGCGGTGGTGGTGGTGCTAGTGTGGCGGTGAGAGAGAAACTCTTTCCTTTCTGCATAATATGCATACTAGCAGATATCTCTCTCTCCTTTTTCCACGATTATAATATTTGAATGGTTCAAAGAAGAAGAAGAGCAGAAACGGAAGACAAGGAGAGAACAGTGGCGTGGCGATGGTATGTTAACTTTGTCTGCTTTTTTATTATTTCTGCTCCTTTTGCTACATTTATGCACAGATGTGCAGATTTGGTGATGTGTGTACACATTTCAAGAAAAAGAAGTAATATAACAAAACTAGTTTACTGACTAAAAAAATCTTCACCTTCCAAAATCTCTCATGCTAGTTCATTCAGACTTTTTTTTAAGAGGGAGAGTCCCACGAAGTGTCATATTACCTAACGAACGACTTCATAATCTTCAAATACTTAACTTTTTTCTTTCGTAGCAAAAAGCAGAAAAATGCAAATGTTCGAGTTTCGTTTCGCGTCTTCCTAATAAAAAAAGATATACACACATTTACATACATTGTATGAATGAACACATATGCATGAAAGCCCTTTGAACTCTTTTTTTTTTGCTTTTTTTTAGACAAGAGACCTGCAAAATGTGGAAGTGAGAATCATGAAGACGAAGACGATAATGTTTTCACTACTTCTTTGTCAGTGAGTTATTCGAGTGTGGATAAATATTGAGAAATCATGTTACATTCTTTTACTGTTTCCTATGTCGCTTTTTTGTCTCCCTGTCTCCCCCTCTACTTTTTCCACAAAACTTCAACTTTGTCGTTGTCGTCGTCACAAAAGAAGAAAAAATCCTCCATTCCACTCTCGGCTTGACACTTTTTTTTTGTATTATCGTTACACATTTCCTTTTTCAGTGAACATTATGATAAACATGTATCATCAATGAGTGTGACTCTCTCCTCGTGCTACTTTTTAACTTACTCATTTTTTTTACTCTTTTTCTCTCTACTTATGTACTTAAGTGTGTGTCGCAAGTCACCTTACTTACGCCATCACACACGCTTGTTATAATAAAGAATACATGTAATCATATCATATTTTTTAGCATGAAAAAAAAAATGTTGCTCTTCTGTAACTGTGCATACAATGGAAAGGAAAATAAATCATGTTTTAGCACAACTTCAAACAAAATTCGTTTCCTTATCATTATTGCTTAGATGACAAATGATGCATGCCATCGTGAGATCCGGTAATCAGCTAAAATTCAAGGTTTATCAAAGAAGCGTGTATTCATAAAACTCCCCTTTTCTAAGAATATTACATATTAAGCCACTGAGAAAAACATAAATGTACATGACAGGTCTCCTTAGATTGAAATTAGTGAGAAAGGAAGTAAAAATTTGCTTCACGTAAATTGCTAGCAGATTTTCAATAAAATTTAGTAATTCCGTTCTAAATATTGACGTACATTTCAAGTGTTCTTCTCTAAAATAACAAAAAATAAGGCTATTTTTTATTTCTGGCTTCAAGTGACTCTTTTTTTTACAAAAGCAGCAAAAATAAATAGATTACGTACTTTGTAAATTACTTTCAAATTTCTGTTTTGATTACGTTTTTTTCAATCAAGTTATAAAAAACCACGAAACGTACACCCACATCCAAAAAAAGGTATAGTTTTTAGTACAGTAATTTTGCTCCCGAAACAGTTTTCCCCCTTTGTTTCATCTTTTCCATTTACCAATACACAAAAGCAAGTCAGTACTTTCCTAATTTAGTTTCCCTACCACCACCGGGCCTATAATTCAATAGAAGCTCTGAGAGTTTTTACAACTGAATCTCCAATGACTGATAAATCCGATATTGAACATCATCATCATACGTTCGAAATATGAGTCATTCAACTAGAAAAAAATCCCATGTAATTCAATAATACACATGCCCTGGGTAAATAGAAGTACAGTCAATTATTTTGCGAGTGAACTACTTTGTTCATTGGCGTGTAAGTAAACTACAAGAGCTAGTTAATAGCAGCCCTGGTCTCCTCCTCCACCACCACCGCAACGCTGCGTTACATACTCTATCAATCGCTGTGGTATTTGTACTGCCTCTCTCACATGTACTTACTTATGTGTAGTAAATGAAAGTGGTTAAAAATGAACATAGTGAACAAGAAAGGAATGAAACTATCTCTGGTCCGTGAACAATGCGATGTGATAGAAAACAAAAAAGAATTTTCAATTGTGGCAGCCCATACATAATTCCACAATAATACCAGGATTTTTATTTTTATTTCATCCCCACTATCAGATTCAAGTAGTACATACACAAAATACATATATACATCCAATTCACATTTGGTAAATGTATGAGTGTGTACTTAAAAGTACTTTTGTTTTTGCTCTGGCCCCAGTAATATTACATATTTTCCAAGGAATTACAGATACAAAACTTTGTGTACTCTTTAGCCTTAAAACAACATAAATTTTCTCGATCGGAGATCATGGGAGAAAGACAGAGAGAGAGAGAGACGCTAAACCCCCAAAACCACTACTGATTTTCTCCAAGTGTCTCCAGAGAACAGTGTACGATTCCGTAGGATTAGCGTTCTAGTAAAAAAAGCATTGACTGTGAGAAGACTTTCTATACTCTGCTAACTCTCACAATACCACCAAAAATAATTCTCAGATACTCTACACACTTTCATTCAACAATAAAAACATCAATGGTATTATGCACACGTGACGCATTTTTTTTACAAGTAATATTATGTTTTTGAAGGTATTCCTTTCATCGTCAATTTTTTTTCCTGTACAAAAACATTCTATGAATACATGCATACTATAATCATAGCTATATATATGTATAGTGCGAAGAACATGGATGAAAAAATGTACGTCTGCGAATTACATATGACTGACATGATGATGTGAGTATACTTACACTTTCCATTATACCCAATTCATTGTTTCTTCACGACGAGATTTCCTCTTTTTTATCTGATAGACTTATAGTACTATTATGATGTGATGTGTTATTTTTCTCAGGGCAACTTTCAATTGAAGCATCCAACTTTCCACTCAAGAAGACTTGATGCTTTATGCGGTACATGGGAATGGGACTTTTATGCGATGTGTGATATATTTATTTGTTCACTCACGGAAAAAACGAATCATTTCACCAAATGTGAAGAGTGAAGAGCTCGTATTAAAAGTCTTTATCTTTGCAAAAAAGGTAATACTATATTCCACATGACAAATCATGTTAATATCATCATTGCAACAAAATTCTAGTATTTTTTACATAACATTTGTTCTGTTTCTTCCATTTTTTTACCCTTACTGTTAGACGAAGAAAAAGAGGCCAGATCAGAAACCTATGATACTTTTACACTTGAAGTTGTAATGTTGAATATGTGAAAATCTGTTCTTCTCTTTTCTGTTCCGTACTTTTCAATTCACATCTTTTTCCATCCATCTTTATTACTATTACTCAAAAAATACATACATATAAATACATTTTCCAAGAAGAAAAGGATAGTCGATGATGTCGATGAATACACTGTTCTGTATAAATTTTTTCCTCGAGTTATTTTCTATACCAGCTAAATGGAATGCTGTATTTTTTGCGAGATGCTTGCAATATTTAAAACACAGACTACAGACAGAGGCTGCTTTAAAAAAAGGCTGGGAATTCTTGACTTATAACTGATGGAGATGATGATGAGCCTGTTACAATTTACAATTCATGGATAAACAGGAACGAGAGAGAAAGAATGTGCCATCATCAAACATCTGCTTCTTTTGGAGGCATAAACAAGAAGAGAGAGGTACAAGTTTACTTGTAAAAAAACGCTGTAACCGGCTTCGAAAAAGAAGAAAACGTCTGCTTTTGTAAATAAGTAACAACAACAGTGTGTGTTATACATGTTTGAAGATATGATGACTGTTCAGATAAAGTTTGTTAAATTAAAAGTTATATAATATTAAACAGCGGTGTTGCTTGAGTCTTGTCATGATAAACAAAATTGACTGCTTTTCTTTTTTCCTCCATTTATTTCATTCTTGTATATTTTTTGTCAAGCAAGTTCATCTTTTTTGTTTGACTTTTACGGTACACGGTGGTGATGGTATGACGGTGTATTCGTTCATCATTTATGAAAAACTACGAACAAATTTGGTGAAATGCGATGTGGTGTGATGTAATCATTGATTCATTTTCAGCAATACAGACAGACTACAAAAGTATGGATCTTTTTTTATTTTGTCTCGCCCTTGGTTCATTCATGAACAGTTTATTATTATCTTTATTGCTATTATAGTTGTTTAGAGAAAGCGTAATTTGTAAACAAGAGAGTAAGAGAAAGTTTTTTTTCTGTGCACCGCGTTTGCTGTCTACGTCCACTCTCTCTCTCTATATAATAACATGGTCATATTTAAGAGGCATTGCAGGGCAATTGAGTACAATGATAACATCATTATTATTATCACCAACATCAACAGCATCATCAACAACGGGGCCCAGCAAGAAACAAGACAACAACGGCAACATTATCATCACATAATCATCATACACCGCACCGCTGCCACCACCGCCATTGCC
Source organism: Entomobrya nicoleti (assembly GCA_034695465.1). Taxonomy (NCBI): domain Eukaryota; kingdom Metazoa; phylum Arthropoda; class Collembola; order Entomobryomorpha; family Entomobryidae; genus Entomobrya; species Entomobrya nicoleti. The sequence continues at coordinate 16,884 of JAQFZG010000025.1, forward strand.
GCTACTACCGGTGGTGCAGGCCTACAAGAGCAGTAACAGTAAAACGAGACATTTTAGAGTAAAAGTAGCAGAAGTTGTCGTTGTCACATGAACAGTGGAGACATAAGTCTACACAAAGTTAATGGTACTACTAGTGAGCAACATGAGCGTCGTCGTTGTACAACAGCAGCAGCAACGACGACGTCGACGAGAAGTATGTCCCCAGGGGTAAAATGATCTTCAACGGTAAAAAAAAACTTGAACAACGCCTCTCTCAGAGTTGCTGTCTCTTTTCCTTCCACTCGCTCTTCTGCTGCTGGTTTACAACAACGGAAATTTCATAGTAGTGGTGGTATGGCGTGGAATGTATGGTTATAGTACTACTGCACAATGTACACACTTTACTTAATACATCTCACCTACGATACAACACAACTGACAACAAAAAAATGTTATTTCAGTTGATGAAACCTTGATGCATCATCACATCATGCTTCTGAAACCCACAGGCAGTAAAGCTATTAACGAAAACGTAAGTAAGCTTACTAAACTACTTTGTAATATTTTCGTGTCGTAGTCGGTCCGTTTGTTAGATAAACAAACCGTAAACTACTGTAAGAGTGTAAGTAAAACGTCGTCGTGTATTTCTCTGTACAACTGCTAAAAGACTAGAATACTTGTCTTCAAAGACGTTTTGTGAAGATAAATTTTTATTGTGGAGCATTTTCAAAACAGTTTCCGATTCCGGTCCTGCAGATGAGTCTGAGTTATACTTGAAATTTCCACCTTTTCTCTGAAATGCCTTTAGAGCAAATTGCCATTTTATGCAGTAGACGGTCAGACTGACGAAGTAGTTTTTTATAAATTACTTGCGTTTTACAAAGCAATAATGAATATCATGAGAGCGAATAAATTTTCAGCGGAAAACCCAAAATGAATAATATGTCATTTGTCAGGGTTTTAGTCTACCTGTCCGAAAGTATAAAAATTTATACTTTTACCGACTTTAAATCTGACAAAAGTGTTAATTCTTTTGATAGATTTGATAGTTTTATCCAAAGCTGGCTCAAAATACCCCAAAACGTTGTTGTTTTGTAATTCAAACTGTAACGGATTCTTTTGCAGTAAAAGTTTTTCCTACTTTTCTTTCCAAGCTACTCGAATGCAACGCTAAACTTTTTATAACACACAACTACAAACTTGTATAGAAACTTATTATCCCAATGTGATTACGAGCTCCATATTATCCGGCAAATAATGTGCACGCACGCATGAAAATTGCAAACTACATCAACCCCTGTTTCTAATGTAATAATAGTATTCAAATCAAGAAGGCTTTTTCTTCAAGTATGCTTCACTTAATGTATCTGTCTGTACAAGGCAAGGTTTTATCATTCTCATGATAATAATATATACATACATGTGTGCATGGATGATACTTGTAAAACTACTAAATACAGTGTGTGTCCATGTTTTTTTTTCAGATGAAAGAGAAAACAGAAAATCCTTTTGTGAATGTTTGCCGTTTTGTTTATCATGCTACTTGCATTTTCCGACTTTTTGTGACTATAAAGGGAAAGGTGATGATGGGGAGATAAGCAAGATGGGAAAACCAGTCAGCCCACTCTCTGACGCTTCAGCTGGGCGAAGTGTTCATCTAAATATTTCGAATTCTTAACAAGTTCCCAAACATTCACCGTCACATTCACATGGGAAAGAATGAGAGAGAGAAAAAAAAAGTTATATTAATATCAAGTAAGCTATCATCTTTATGAATGAGTTATCATCATGCATGCAGTTGTGAAAGATCTGTGATAGTGACGATGATGATCATGTTGTCTGTCTGATGTGTGCGTGCGTGTTCTACTGTGTATATAATTTAAACAACCCAATATACCTATCTCACCTTCTTCTCTCTCTCAGGTTTGGTTAGAGATAGTGAAAATAAAACGTCTGTATTTTTTTCGGAGTATTTTTTTTACAATTCGTGATTCAGTTCAGTCTACTCATGCATTTATGCCAGGGACATGACTGGTGATCTGAGGAAAGGTGTAAAAATGTTGGTAAACTCCCATCTCATGCATTTTACATAACGTATTACTACAAAAAACATTTTTTCTGCTTTGCTACAAACATACTTTTGGGTTTTTTGTTTATGAATCCACTTTTACTGCAAGTAGTATACTTCAACTGTTATATTAATCATGACAATGACAATGTCGTCTCGTATCTCTGCATGGACGTCATCCTCCTTGTAATAAGAAACAAGTACTGTTAACATAACGTCAGAAAGAAAAAAATGCTGCATTTTTCATCAGGGAAATAAAAAATATTTAACACGGATGCTACCCGTTTTTTTAGCATAACTTGAACAATTTTATTTCCCTAGAAGTAAGCTTTGTGCAGTTTTTTGGAGTGGCGTTATGTCATTCTTGTGGGGCAAATGCAAAAAAGTTCACCGCGCCACAGCAGCACAGTTAGTGATATTGGCACATTTAAAAAAAACTGGCCTCAGGCTTCGGTTTCTTTTAACCAAACGGAAGTAATTTCTTGCTGTATTTTACATACTGAAATACTCCCAACAAGCTCCCAATTTGTTTAGTCATCCTGAAACTTTTTTTTAAAGAAAAAAGAATGCCCGAAAAAATGATATAAATCTACCCTAAAGGGTACACTCTTGAGTCTTGAAAGAAAAGTACTTTGTTACATAAGGTCGGTGGGAGCGAGAGAGAATATACTCACTTTTTGTATTGTTGCTATCATTGTAGGGCATCGGACATAAAACGACAGTAAAAGTATAAAAAAATGGCATTTAAGTATAAAAATTACGACGAATTAAACTTTGTCTTATCCGTAAACTTCAAAGTACTACACACACCCTTCAAACTTTTCCTCCGTGAAAATAGAATGCCTACAAAGTATATTATGTATATGTGCCTCTCTCAAATGTATTTATATTCAAAACTACCCAAGACTTTAACATAGTTAGTTATATAAAATTGCCATCAAAATACATACATCAAACATGCATAGGATATAGTGTGTGCAAATTGACTTTTATGTTTGCTGATAAGCTACACATTTATTATGGATTTGGGGAAGACAATCAAATTTGAGCAGTTTTTATATTCCTTTGGTTTTATTTGCTTACGTAGTTTCACAGAAGAGAGAGGAACAAAAGGAAAATCATTTTATCTTTGCAAAAGGCATTTTTTTATATTCTTCTCCTTTGAAGAAACCGGAACAGGTATCAAATGGTGGCAAAAAACGTCTTGTGAGAAAATTTAAATGGGAATCCAATAATCTTGAGGAGCAAAAGTGGATCGTCTTATTACATCAACAAGAAAATATATACTGTACTGTGAAAAAGGAAAGGAGATTGATATGCAATGTATGTATAAAATATGTTATGAGCAATTCAACATTTCCCCGCATCATGCACATGTCATGTTCTTATAACCTCGGGTTAAAGAACCTTGCTCATCAAATTGTTACCCATTATCATTTTGATGTACGACTTATATTACATAGTACGAGTCACGCCAGTCTTTTTTCAGACATCAACTCAACTCGTTATTTAATTCCTCATTCTTTCTAAAAAACCACCTCCAACAAAATGGGAAAGTTTTTAATTGAATGCAGATGTAATATAATAGTTTTCAAAAAAGTCTACGAGCAAAGGAGAAATATATTTCCAAAAAAAGTCCAGTTAAATTAAAGACAAAATACCATCATATATATTGTATATGGCAGAAATTTTGATACGCTTAAAAAAGTTTTTGCTATTTTTGAATTGAGAATTTAACCACTCATACTACTTGATATACAATGTTTTGCAAAGGAGCTTGCAGGTATGTACATGAATGAACTTTTTTTGCATAAGATATTCTTAAATGGATTCTTTAGTACAATTTTAAAGAAATAAATAAATAAAAGTAGCGACACGTATAAATACATATTCATATAGCAAACCAATCAGGTGTAAAATACAGAAGACATTTTTGAAGCATTGATCCGATTTAATTTTTGCCCCAGCTTCAACAAGGCAGTTAATGAATATGGTAAAACCGTTAATACAACCGTCCTCTTTTTATTCCCTTTTTAATTCTTTATTTTATTACACGTTTTACTACCACGACTGCTACTATCGGTATCATTTATATTTCAAATTAGTCCACTTATATTGCCAACTTCCGTGTACGATCCTATAAAGAAGTAAAAATTGTCTGCTTCATAAACGAAATATATTGTTCAGCAAAAGTAGAGATGTGAGTTCTCTACAACATGCTGTAAGAACGATTAGTTTCGGGGTGTTCCAAAAGATCATGTGTCAAAAATGTCACCGGTTAAGATAACTGGTTTGGAAAGTTAAGGAAGTCACATTGAGTAATAACTTGTTCATATGTAGCACCACCGGGTTCAATAGTATACCTAAAAGTGATATCAACGTGATGGGCAGACGGACAACCTTGAATTTATATAGAAACCAAACCACTGACGACCATTTTAGGCTAAAGTTACAACATAGCTCTCCTAAAAAACTTCTTTATGCATATTTATACGTGCATAAAACATGGCCATTAAGGCTTCCCATAAAAAAAACTTGTGAATAAGAAAACATTGCAATAAATGTGGGTTTTAGCATTACTTATACTACTCTCTGACATGCATCATTTCACCTAACCCATAACAAATAGCAGCTTGACTGACTACTTCATTACTTTCTCAAGAAGAAGATAGAGTGATTGAGCAAAAGGCTACGAGAGAGAGGTGCTCAAAAAGTAGAAAAGGATGATGCTCTAATACCGCTGGATTGCCAATTTTCATGTGTTGTATGTGCATTCCTTTGAATATAGTAATAATTCTGTGAATTGGAAACTGTGCATTTTTATAGTTTTACAACATAATATACATATCTATCTACTTCATATCTATATATTTTTGTACATATAAAAGAATGACTGTGAAAGTGTTATGTACATAGTGCCATCGTCATATCGTACAGACATAAAATCTCACCAAAAGTAGTAAAAAATCAGCATCATTGAGTAACGAAGGGATCATTCAAACCAAATGGGCCATTTTTTTAGATTGACTTGCCATAAGTAAAGTTGCTCAATGGAATATGAAAATAAAACGATTGAGAGAGAGAGAGAGTTTTTAAATGTGTACGGCTAGTACGACCATACCACAGCCACACTTACCACAAATACACACACATGGCACAACAACTTTCCGATTCGATTTAACAAAAAAAGGTATAGAGATGATGGAGGAATGAATGTATGTATGTATTTATATTATATTAAGCAAGTGTTATGTATATTTTTTTGGAGTAAGTGCTCTTTGTCATTCTCAGAAATGAACAAAAGAGTAAAAAGTTAAAGAGTAGCAGTAGTAGTAGTGGTAAAAGTGGGGGATGTGGTCGCGTTGGTACTTAAACTCAAAGGGATTTTGTGGTATTGAATTGATCTCCTCTCTTTATTTTTTTAGCATTAAACGTCTTTGTAGTACTTGAGCCTATACATACATATAACATACACATTCAAACGAACGAAACACACAGTATATTTTCTCAATATGTACGTTGTTTTTGGTTGAGATTAAGTTTCCATATGTAAAAAGGAGAAATATTTCTTTTTTGATTATATTAAAAAATATGGAATGAGAACCATAGCAGCACACCACACAATGTTTTACCCTTTTTTTGACTAGTATGACTGTATAGTATAAGTAGCACACAAACAAGCAGGATCACATAAAAACGATCATGATGATGATGTGATCTGAAAATGTTTTAAGTATCTTTTCTCACATGTGAAAATCAAATAGTGGTTTTGTTGGTGAAGAAATACTAAAGCGTCCTCTTTCAAACAAGTAAATTGAATGATGATAAAATTTGTCTCGGGTGTCGTCCTCGTTCCTGCTTTCTCCTCTTATGTTCTTCCTTGGCACTCATAATCAGACTCAGCGCAGTAGAGAAGGGGGAAAATTTATTTTAGCTATTTGGGAAAAGTCCTTGTGCTTATTATATCAAACTACTTCAATTTTCGTCTGTTTTAATAATAATTACCAATCATAATCGAGTTATCTTCTCGGAGAGAGAGAAAGAGAGAAGGCAGTGGTTGGTGCATGTGTGTGTGTTCATATCTGTCGTTGACACTGCATTATTATTAGTATGGCATGTCATTGTCTTCATACACTCTATTTTGCACAAGGGAGAGTAATGTGAAGTGGCGGTGGTGGTGCTGGTGATGTCCTCACTGGCAAAAACTGTAAAGATGTCTTATTTCAAGTCCTTCAACATTTTATTAGTTTAAATCAAACCAGAAACAAATAACCCTTTTTTCGATCTCTCTTCTCTCCTAATATACACGTCAAATTCAGCAAGGGTTTTGGTTTGATGTGCTGTCACACTTGAGTAAGTCAAACATTTAATCTATTTATTAGCATGGTTCGTTCGTGTTAAATGTAATGTAATAGACTATCTCTCTCAGGATTCTGACATTTCATTGCATTTTCAATTTAGATATCTTCTCTTCTCTCTCTGCTTGTTTTTTCTATTGACTGAGTAAAAAGTTGTGTGAGGTAGCAACTGTGTCACAATTTTCAACAGTACAAGTGATCATGTCAAAGAAGTCAGTATTTTTATTTCTCGCAATTGTTCCAATACTTCATCATCATCACTCGGCAGCCTATAAAATGATGCTGTTTTTGGTTGTAGGTCACTATGAAACGTTGTTTATGAAAAAAGATTTTACCCTTTTTCCTTGGCCAACAAAATGTATCCTAGTGACTTTCGCATTTACTGATCTTTCACATGGCGAATGTATGTTGTCCCATGTGTGGTTGTGGGAAAAAATGTAGTGTTATAAGCTTTTACTTATAGAGGAGGGAACATAAGTAACACCTCTCGGCACACATAGCATATCACCAAACACCATACCAGAGAGATTTACATTGGCTGTGTGGCAATGCAAAAACTACCACTATTTGTGTAACAGTGTTCTTGACTTTTCCGCCTCGCTTCACATCATCATCATCGTTCATCATAATCCCGTTTGGCAAATGTTAGATTTGTGTAAAGACAGATGTAAAAATACATGACAACTGCTATACTGCAAGTTAGTCTGTTGCTCCGATGATTGTGATGACTTTCTATTGCTTCTTGTTCAAGCCCACGTTTAGCATTGGTAGTTGTTTTGTCGCCCATGTTTCATTTTTTTTATTTAATGCTTTTATTTTGTAGAACAAAGAACATCATCGTCATCAAGGAATACTTTTTGTAATTAAATACTTTTAAATACACTTTCTACTGCACCACAATAAAACACAAAAACATGACACAACCAGCTGGCTGACGAATCAGAAATTTTTAAACTTTAACAGCTATACCAACCACCATGCACCACCATCATCATCATGAAACCAACAACAACATCCGTTCATATTTTCGCTTTTGTGTCAAGTCAAGTCAACAGCAGAAAAATGAGAGTAGCACAAAAGCGCGCCTACATTAACAACAAACTATAAACGCACACACAGCATCCATACAAAAGAGTTGTATGGCAAATACACTCTACGTCGCCTCTACTAAATACGGCTGACTTTCCCACGTGTTTTCACGGGATATTATGGAGAAAGGTACAAAAAACCACGTCTGATGTAGTATTTTTGGGGTCTTCTGCTACACATTCTTACATGGCCTCTCTCAAACAAAATGGTTATAAAGGGAAACTTATGCAAACTCTCGCACTTTGCAACTTTCCTTCTGTCCCTTTCTGTCTTTCATTCTGACAATTAAAACTGCATTGTAACAATTTTTGTCCATTTTCTAAATTATTCATTATTTAAGTACATATGAATGCATTGTAAGTTTATTTTTTTTGCTCAAGAAAAACACAACTTGTTTCACTAAACTTGTCCCAGCAGCTTATTTTTCATTAAACTCTCATTCTCCAAACTGCACAATAATTCACCATTGTAACGACTGCTTCTACTTGTGCCGCCGATGCTGCCGCATAGCAATCCATGTATGTCTTTTTTAGTGGAGTAATCGAAACTAAGAATAATCATGATAAATTTATGCACCATTGTCATTTCACAAAAAAGTAGCACTTTTTTATATATATATTTCTACCAAGTCAGCAAAAAAATAACATAATATAATATCAAGGAATACAGAGAGATAGCACGCTTTTACTCTACCCGGAAAACAACAATAGAAAAAAAGAAAAGAAAAGTGAATCCAAAAAAGAAACTGTTCTCTATACTTTATGTGATTTTTTTCTTTTCTTCTCTTGCTTTCACCTCCTCGGCAGGAGCAGCAGTAAGTAGTCAGTGCAGAGCAACCACATTGTCGACAGACAGAGGAATTCTTTCTCTTGGTTTGTTTGTTTCTCTCAACCGTCCCACCATCTCTCTATATGGTTGATAGAGAGAAAGAGTGTTTGTGTCTTTGTGTGAAAAAAACAGGGGAAGAGTTTTGATGTCTTCTGCAAGCAGCAAAAAAGAAAATAGCGGAACGACAACGATTTTTTTTGGGAAAGCTTGCTTGAGAAGAGAGAGTTGGTTTGGATATTATGGAGCAAGAGAGAGGACAAGATGAAGAATGAATGTGGAGATAAGAAGAAAGAGAGACAGAGTGAGCTGAGCTGAGCTGAGAGAGCAGAGCGTGGCTCTGGTCTGCCTGTGTGGAAGAGAGAGAGTCTTTCTGGAAACTGGATGGATCATGGATCCTTGCAAGTCTCTCTGATGATGCGGCTCTCTGCTGGTGAACCGTGACTTCTAGCACTGCACTGTTTCTCTCTTCTTCACTCAATTCTCTCTATTTTTTTCGCAAAAAAAATATATATAAAAAAATAAGTTGCTTTTCAGCCCTGCCGTCGCTGCTTTGCTGCTGGGTTAGTACAAGTTGAACATGTGTGTAATGTCGGTATGTCTTTTCATCGTTGTAGAAATAATAACAGGAGTAGTCACACAATTACAAATGCTGCTTTTGCTACCACTGCACTCACTCCGCTACCAACTACTAGTTTTGCTGGTTTGGTTTGGTTGTTGGTGATCCCGCTGATATTACCACTGCTGCCTCTGCTGTTTCTTCTCGTTAAAGTAAGTAGTCCAAAAAAAATATAGTAGCAGTCACAATATAGCAGTTTAGGAGTTTTGTGCTGCTGGTTTGGTATAAAAGGCAGGCAGTGGTGGTGGTTGGTAAACTTATTTTCTTTTTGCTAAAAAAGAAGCCCTCTGCTTTTGCTGCTTACTTTACTTTGCTTACCACTGCCAATTTCTCTCTTTTTCTTTCTCTCTAATGTGTAATGTTGGAGTGTGTGGAGAGAGCAGAGGAGAGTAGCCTATTATATTAGGCTGCTATGGATTTTGATGTGCCACTTCCTTGTAAAAAACGTATGTGTCCCTCAGTTCAGTAGAGAGAAGAGCTTCTCGGACTTTTGTGTGTGTGGGGGGAACTTAAGGAGAAGCTGATGGAGAAATATATATACAAAAGTTGTTGTAATAGTTAGGGCTAACAATGCGACTGCCACTACAGCCTGTAATCCGGAGAAAAAAAAAGATGAGCTCTTTTGTACCACTTATGGAAAGGCAGATTAGAGGATATAACATAACAGAGAAGAAAATGGTAAACTTGAGGAAGAGAAGTGGAAAAGTAAAAAAAGAGAGGATTTTTGTTTGGGGAAAAAGTATACAAAAAAGTAGTATGCCGCGGTGGTTGGTGGTGGTGGTGGTGATGGTGGTGGACGGACATGGCATGGTCACAAATAAAATAGCACATGATCATGACGATGACGATGATGAAGATTATGATACGCTTTTCATCCCTAGGGGCATGCCCATAAGTGAAATGGATGTGCAAGCTGCAGAAAGGGAAAAAAGAAGAAAAAACTTTCTCTCTGCAACATGCTCACAATTAGAGAAACAACATCATTATGGTCATCAGCACATGCTTATTTTCCTTTTGTGATTATGTCAGTGGACATTTTACCCCAAAAATGAAAACTTAATATGATTGCAATGAAAATGAATGAATGAAAAAATAGAAATAATGTTCAGAAAAGTGATTAAATGACCATTAGGAGGGTTGCCACGCATGTGTATATGTATGTATCAATATTACTACTGTACAACAGAAAATAAAATATGGAACAGCTTTTCAGTTTATGAATTGACTTAATAAAGTACTGCAGAATTCACGCATGGTGTTATCCATAATGGACTTTATTAAGTATAACTGATCCACACAAGAACAAGACATATATTTTTACACATTTTGATTTTATTCTTTACCAGCTTTATTTTCAATATGCAAACTTCTTTTTAAAAATAATCAACATCGTGCTATATCAGTACAAATATCTTCCATTAATTTTTTTTTTGCTACATCAGTGCAGTATTTAGGACTTAATAGCAGTTGTTACATTGTACATCAAAGTAGCATACAAAAAAAAACAGAACATATTCCCTTTCCGAACTCTCTTCTTGAACAGCGGTTTGTAAAGGAATAGTATGATTGAGTGACTAGTTGACGGATATGGACGAACAGACTACCCGGTTCGTTGATTTTCTATTGCTTCTATTTTTTTATGCGATATGAATAGGGAAAGGAGCTAAAAGGTTTAATACATATCAGTGCCACACACTTAAACTATATACCATACTGCACCATATACAAACATACTTGTCTCACTGACTAATATACAAAAAAACTGTTCAACTCTTCCTTCAACACAGTAACACCAAAAAATAATGTGTTTGCTCAGTAGTTCCATTTTCATATTGCTTTACTTTGTTCCACTGATAAATGTCGAAGAAAATACCATATATTTTTTTTCTAAAACAGACACCCATACACACATGATAACTCGCTGACACAAAGTAAAAACAAACATATCGATGAGTATATAGAGAGAGCAGCGGTATTAGCATTAGTGCGAAACATCAACTAAAAACCAATGTTGAATGTTATGTGTGTGTGTTTTGCATTGGCAACAAAAAACTTTGTATATTTCTCCGACTGTTGCTGACAATAGTTATGTTCTTATCCTTGTACAAGGGAAAGTAAATGGTTCTTCAGTGGGGAAAAAAACCTTCACCAACGTAATATACATGAGTCCACGTCCATACTTTGTATTAAAACAAGAAGGTGTAATGAAAAATGAAAATATTATGTAGGATGATGATAACTCTTGCTACTTTGTATACATTTCTCTTTTTGTGTCCTCGGCGTAATATGTGTGTCGGATTGATAACATTGAGAACAAGTCCAGTTGTATTACAGTAGTAGCAACTTAGTAACATATAATAGTGTAGGGATAAATGTACATTTTATGCATATATTACCATATGTCAAAATGCAAAAATTACTATGTATATTTTCTGCAAACACGTTTCTCCTCGGCCTTTTGATGATATGTTATCATAACATCCTTCATACACTAATGTCATAGCGCATATCAAAAACCCATGAATAACAAAACTAGTAAAAAATTATTGGAATTAACCTTATCCTCCCCCGAGTTTTTGCTTACATAATGCTATTATTATAGGTCGCTGTTCAAAACCCATCAGCAATGAGACACGGGTTTGTGTTGAGATAGATGTAGATAGTGTATATTTTTATGCATGCATGAATTGTCGAATTTATAGATTTAGATGACAACATTCGTAGAACTCGTAGATACTCATTATTACTATTTTCACGCATGAAATTAATATGGAACAACAGACATGTTATGTTATGCGCATGTGTTGGATACTAGGAACTATAATATGTATAATTTAAATTGCTGCAAGTTTTCTCAAATAAAAGCTACTTTAAATGTGGTACGTTTGGTCAGTCATTAATATTGTCAAGAAAAAGGCAACCTTAAAAAAACCTGGGCTTAAAATTTGTAAAGCCTAAATTATAAATTTGGTAAGACTGCTAAAGGTCAGTAGACACGAAACTTGTTACATGCATGGCAAATGCAAAATAGGTATTTAAGTTATCTCTCCACACCAGGTGTACCAATTTCATGATATATCTAGAAAATAAGGGTTAAGAAGCCACTGTAAACGATTGAAATAAGTTGCATAGTTATGCGTTTAAATTTATCCGAATTTTTTATGCAATTTTGGTTTAAAAGTAAAGCGCAATAAGAAGCACTAATGTAATCTACTAAATATAGTTGGAGCCTACAACTCAAATTTGGTAACTTTGCTATTAATTTTCGCATTTAAGGTTAAAAATTTACACTTTTTCATATTCACCACAATTTTTCAGTGACTAAGTACATCGAATTGGGACATTAGAGTCGGCATCTACACTCCAATCCAAATAGCCCCGAAATTTTGAGTTTTATTCAATAACTCTAACATTTCATTAGTTTGGAACTGGTTACCACAGTTCCAAAAGGTTACGGACGTACGACCGGGACACAGACTAAAATACCATCCTTAATAATATCCCAATACAATACTTTGACAACTTAAACTGAAAAAAATGGGTTGAAATACATTCATATCGTGTGCAGTTGGAGAGACATATAATAGTCGTATTTGAATTGAAGAAGAGAAACTTTCCAAATTTAATAACACGTAGTTTCCGAAACTCTGTTAAAGTGCTGCAAACTCTGCAAAAAGGATCGATATATTCAAAACAAAACTGGCATTGACACATGATATAATAAACAAATTGTGTCAGACAGAAAGTTGAAACGTGTGTTTAGCTTTCATATTATGTATCATCAGAGCTTTTTTCGAGGTGAAAAGAAATAAATAATAAAATGATAATATTTCAATGTTTTATACAAACTACATATACACACATATCAATAAATATATCAATAAATATATGTTCTTTTATACCATTTTTTTACAAAACACATTTTTATAACGTTTGTATGATGTATGGTAACCGGAACACAGAATACGAGAAATTACGGGAATTAATAAAAAAGCCGGGGTTCGTCATACTCTCTTTCTATTTATATTATACTAAAGCCATATGCATTAATTTGCAGTTGTGCATAGTGCATTGTACTAAAAGTAGAACCAAGCAATAATGTATTGTTGCCGTCATATGAAAATATGTTAAACCGTATTGTTTGGAGTTTGCCAATGCACTTCACCAGATTCTTTGCAAATAGTTGAATTGCTATTTGGCGACATGGCTATAAATGAATATAAATAAAACATGCGAAACCACAGACTAAATAGCTTGTTTGTAACATTACCAATTACCCTAAATTTGGATTAGGAAGGTTGGTCAAGTATAAATATTAGTTTAATCCCAGGAGTGACTCGATTCCTAATATAATTAGTATTTAACACCGAATTAAGTTGTCTCTACCACGGAAATTTGGCCATGGACGAAAGCAAAGCAAATCTAGATAAAAAAAACGTTGAAATATCCAAGCCAACAAAAAGCAAGACTGGCCATGTAAAAGTTTTAAAATATAAGCATGATGCAAATGTTCACACGTGTAAGCACAGAACAAAGGACATGTGCAACGCTAAAATACAAGTATTATAAAAGGACACCTAACAGTACAAACAACACCCACCGGTCAGATTTCATCTTTTAGAAATAAATGAAGTGAAATTTAATCCGAATTGTTTTCAAGATAAAAGCAAATTGCACTGAGCTGTTTTTTTGTTGTGCTTGCTTTGCCCTTCAGTTCATACGAAGAAAGCTGTGACTGTGACATTAAAACCAGATAACATAATAATTGACGCGACAACGAAAACATATAAATGATGATTACCAACGCAACAGGAATAGGATACTAATATCTTTTATTTTCTAGAGGAAATGTAGAGACTCCACACATGTACTTAGGCTGAAATATCATTACATTTCTTATGAAAGGATATGCTTGTTGCTGTGTATTCCATTTCATTGAATCGGACACGGGCTCCACTAACGACTGTTTTTGTTTTTGGTGAAACATGGACTCAATTAATAAAAAGTTGTCACAAATACAGGATACACAATGTACATATGATAATTGATACGTTATTCACTATTATTACATTCATGTTCAATTCAAGATACGTTATAACGCAACGTTGTAGTCATCCGTGTACAATTATCAAACACCAAAAACATAGTTTTTCAAGCCGTGGGATCATATTACGCCATGCTAGATGTTCAATATTTTATAATAAAAAAATACTTCGAACAGAATAGATACAGTCAGTTGTGTACATTGTATCGGTGAAAACTTGAAACTTGTTTTCGTGAAAATAATCAAATAATATTATTTACTTTTTTAGATATCCATTTGTTGTTCATCCTGATTGGTTCGGTCGTTGTTACTTTAACACATTTCCTCTACGTCATTCCGATGAAATGATACACTCTGCTTACTATATGTACTATATACTGATATTAATACATTATTATTTTAATTGTAACTTTATACATAAAATATAAGTATTAATAATACGAATGTTGGTCAGGCTTTAATTGCCATCCTTGATTTTATGAAAGGCGTGTAATGAAAGCTGGAAAACATCCGTAATTATACGTCTCAAAGTCAACTACACTTTTCGACATTTTCTTATTAAATTTTCATCGAAATGACTTGTTGCTATCAGAAAATCAGCAAAATCAACCTGCTGACATTTCAAAATATATTCTCTTTCCGTCGAAAATCATCATATCGTATCGACTGTCACTCCCTGTACACTGTATACACATACTAACTAATACATATAGCATACAATATGAACTATCATCAAAATATTCATATAGACATCAAGGAAAACATTGAGCTCTCCTGCAAAACAGATTGCTTCTGTCTCCATGTGGGTGAGAGAAATAATATATTCTAAATCAAAATCGTTTTACGTGCTTCCATGCCAAACTTTGTGATCACAAGAAGAAGAAAAAAAATTCAATTTTTTTTCCAAAGCCGAGAGACACAGCTAAATCACAGAAATAAAACCATGCATCGCCTACGACTATTATGCCGCATTAAAGTAAAATCAACCTTAAAAAAATTATATTAAGTTTTGGTGTATATTTCAGTTCAGAGCCTATATTTATAAATATATATATATTTATATGAATTTTTAAATATGTTTACACTTTTGCTTTAAGCAAGACAGAAATGCTGACAGTTGGAAAACTATATACTCATATGACTATGATGACGAAATTATTAAATTTAAAAAAGATAGTAAAATATATTATGAAACTTACCGTAATATACAAAGGCATGATGCTTCCCAAGTTTTCCTTCAAAATATTTTTTTACAATAATTTATCAATACGTCAGCACACTACCACACCACGACGACGGAATATGCATAATATATAGTGACGCACGAGGTATCTAGAAGGCACTAAAAATCACTGATTGGCACTTTGAGCACACACACACACACAAATTATTTTGTGGAATATTTAATGAAGTAATCAAATCAGATAGTAGTTCAACGTAATGGATCATAACTCAATGAAATGATGGCACTAAAATAATAATGTTTAGTTTATGCAGCGGTGGTTTGGAAAGAAGTGTGTTGATCGAAGTTTTTTGGAAGTGTAGCTCTCCGAAGAATTTCATGTAACCTACACTTTCACCACCACCGTTTTCCAACGAATAATATTGTTCGTTGGAGGAGCACCACCGTACTTGTTATAGCTGCGGTACAAATTGTTGACAATCTGACTTTTTTGGGATGTGGATGGATGGATGGCACTCGGAAATGCATGTAAATTATGTATTGTGTGATTAAGATAGTAAAAGATCCTGATTAATGGCATGGCGCGCCAGATGTTGGTTTTTCACTGCTGATTATCGTTGATACACGAACATAGCCTTAATAAAAAGGATTGACATATATTTTTAGAGTAGATAAAGTGGCTACAACAATATTCAGACACAAGTTTTCATTGTTTTATTACCAGTATGCAAAATGACAATAGTAAAACGGAAATTCATGGAAAATCTCCAAAAATATAACTTTTGCCGTTCCGGAGGAGATCACGAACAGGAAATTTACGGAAGTGGTATATTCCTGAAAATAATTATATGGATGAATAGAAAGTTGTCAAGACACGGCAGTAAAATAAACATGATCATAATATGTGTAACACAAACTTCATACATGGTATGAGTAATATGCTATTAGCTTAAATAAGCTTTTTTTCTTGGAAAGATTTAACACGTTCATGGGCGCAATAAATTGGACTCAGGAAACAATTTCACCTTTTTCGCCCACTTTTTTTACCCATCCGGAGAAAATACTGACTCAGCACTATTTACTTGCAATAAAAAACATAGTATATCTGTTAAGATGGTTTTTTTTTCACAGCGATAATGCTGCATTGCGAAATGTACATTGAAAATATGTGTTAAAGTTACACTTTTTTATTCCCGAGGAGAGGACGAATACATCTGCAACAATTCATTCCTAAGGAAATGACTATGACCACTCCATTATTTGAAAAAATAAAAAAAATCACAGACATACATAAAATAGATTGAAACAAGTCAATAATTGTTGTACTTGGAGCGGTCACTCGATGTAGTCAATATAAATGTTAAGATCAAGTCACATCCTTTTTATCCAACAATTCATTTCAATTCACACACAATTATTTACTGACACACATCCTTTAACAAACACAGCGGGAAGTAAAGACATGATTTTTTTTGTACTACGTAACGGAGGAGAGACTAACTAACTATTTATGATCGGTTTTCATTTCAGTCTGTTCTTTCCATGTTTCCATTAAAAATTCCAACAAAATATTACCGATTAATTTTTACCGTACCAAAAATCAAACTTGTACGTAAAAAAAATCCACACAAATTTCTTTCTTTACCATAGTTGATTTACTTTACATGGTTACTTTTGATTTGTATTTTGAATCTAATAAATTGTTACACATAATATGCTTACAAAGTTAAGAGTAGAGTGTGTGAGGAAAAAAAAACTTGTAAAAAGTAGCAGATGTGCAAGCGTTCTTTAGCAGTTTGTTCGTGCTAGTAATGAATGTGATGAAAGCAGGTGTCCTGCACTTCCTCCACCTCCTCCAGTATTACTGCCACTCTATTATATGTATAAAATAATATAATAGGCATATTATAATATTTTTTTAAGAGAGTAGCATGATTACAGGAGAAAGCTTTCAACCACACAGATTATGTGCATGTACATTTGATAGCAACAGGTTGTAACCTTTCCTTTTGACTATCTTTGAAAAATTATTATGATATACATATCTAATATACATATCAACTACTCCACACACGATCAGGCTATCTATCTCTCTGGATAAACATTTACAAAAAAAGTTGTGTTTATATATATGAGTGAGTGTATGTGTATCCTTGGCCTGTGTGGTAGTATGGTAGTTTTTATTTTTATCATAGCAATATATTAGGTAGTATGTATATTTATGTTGTAAGAATTGTGGTAATAGTCTCAAATGTCAATGGTGAAATCTGTCAGCGATCAGTTTTGTGGGCTGGAGAAAATATTGAATGAAGGACATTGAGGAGGAACCCACAATCGAGGGGCAAGCGGAGACCGTAAATGTTTACTTGGTTGGAAGGAAATACTCATGTCCAAGTTTGTTCGCAAGGTAGTTCTTTTAGGATTTAAACTAATTAACAAACTTTGATGATTACATGTAATATATAAACGGTAGTAAAAAGAAGTAAAGGAATTTATTAGTTGCCTTGTCGTATATTTTCTTTTCAAAAAACCGGCATCGACATCGGCATCCTCGTTCATCGTATTCTCTTACTCTATTTGAAAAGTATTTGAAGGAAAGAAAAAAAGTATATAGACGCACAAGGAAATAGTATCTTTCTCTGATGGTGAATGGAATTGGAAAGCTTTTTCAAGGTAAAAAAGCGGTGGAATATATATGCAAGAGCTGAAGTTGTAATCAGCCTCAAGGGAAACATACTGGCTAACAGGAAAACTCTGAACGGAAAGCATGCTAGTTTAATGAAAAGCTCAAAATGTACAAAATAATACATGTATACTTAATGTAGAACAGAGCTATAAAAAAACTACCTATTGTATTATATAAGAAAATTGTAGATTTTGAATTACTACGTATTCATTCAACATGCTTGTAAACACTTGAACACGTACAACATACATACAGTTTTGTACATACATTCAACATTTGATACTGTACTGGACTAACTGGACACAAGATAGATAATAAATATATATTGGTGAACAAAAATTGAAAGAAATACAAGAAAACTGGTATAAATAGCATACTTGATATTGAAAAATTTTGGAAATCCTTCTTTTCTTCCGTCAGTTGTCAGTAAAAAGTTAAATAACTTTAATGTCAATTAAAATGCATCCATGTTACTAAACAAGATGATCATGCAAAATTTCGTGTAACGTTTGCTGCAGGAATTTTATTTTCTTCGAGGTTATAAGATTATCCACTAAATACTAAATGTATTGTACGAATTTGAGGTTACTGACTAGGCAACCACTTAACCTGATTCCCTCCTCATCCCTTGGGGGAAAGTTACCGAGTGAGTCAGCAGTTCTCGGTAGCAAACAAATAAAGCAAGCAGTTAAAGTTTACATATAATTTGCAGCATGCTAACAGTATACATTGTTGAAGTTGCATACCCTGACCGGTGGAAGAAAACTTACAGGAAGTTATTTAAAAGTGCAGATTCCTGATTTTATTATAATTATAATGTTGACTATTGCATTAGAATGAAATGGAATTGAAGACATGAAAACATTTAAAAAAAGAAGAGACTGAAATGAAAAAAATATTATGTAGTGGTACTTCTCATTCTCCTTTATTCTCCTACTACTTAATAAATAAATACCCATAAATTCTCCAGGGTTACCATCAAAAACAGTAAAAAAAAATAGTGAAACAGTCTGTTGCATACTTTGGCCAAAAAAAATAGATTTTTATTTTTTATTATCTTTCTACAAAATAAGCCTTACTGTCTGCCACAAAGAAAATTGTGTGCGAGTGAAATTGTTTTACTGCAGTGCAGAAATTGTAGAGAGAGTTTGCTTTGTCATGCATCGTCTTTTCCTCGTGAATTTTTCATGTTTTTTTTTGTGGCTATCTCACAATATTCCGTTTCACAAGTCAAAAGAGAGAGAGAACCTCTACCAAAAAAGAACAAGAGAACAAAGTCGTCAGCAAGCGCAGCAGCGTAATCGCCAGACGCCACACTCAAGCCACCTAACCAATTTTAGTGGAAGCCACAGCCAACTTGTGAGCGACTTTCAAGTATCTCTTCAATTTTTTTTTTTGGATACACTGCTAGTATACTAGATTACGTAAAAAGTGCATTTATACACATATGTAACGTATTACATATTAGAGAGATTGCATTTTAAGAAGTGAATTTACGTTTGATACGTGACGTGAGCTTGTGTGTATGCTATACTTGGTTCTCTCGCAATCGCAATAAATATTTTTCTTGTTTGTTTTGAACAAATTTTTTCCCCCTTTAAATAAAAAATAATCTTGTGTATCTTCTTTGTAGTCTCGAAAATAATATAAAGCTCAGATAAATAAATATATATATAATTTCTTTGTTTGTTAAATCTGTGATTAAGTGTTCAATTATTTCGCCCTACACATATATATATATTTTTACAAATTAATAATTAACTTGTGATTAGTGTTGTTGGAAAAGGTTAATTGTTTGTGAAAGATAGGTCGCATTGGTGCACAAACAAAAATTGCACTATGAATAAGCGACGGGGTGGGAATAATAGTAATCGTGCCTCATCAACAAATCCTGTGAAGATTGGAGGAGTAGCACTTAATTCCAATAGCAATAGTGATAATTGCGGTGGTGGGGTGGCGGATGATGAGGAGTCCAATAGGTTAAACTCTTCGGCAGTCCGAAGAATTGACCCGACCTTTGCTAAGCTTCATGGAACCGCTAGTCAGGTTGCAGTGTACCGTTATAATTCTTCAACTCAATCATGGGTAAGGTTTCCCAATTACAAATTATTTTCTTTTGTAGTAGAACAATTATAATTTTATTTTAAAAGTGCATGTGAGTTTTTTACTCCTTTTAGTTATATTATTTAACTAAACGTTTTTTTTGTTTGTGTCACTCTTTATTATCATTATCATTTATTTTGGCATTTATGAATTTTTGTGTGTACGATTTAAATGAGAATTTAATAAGATAGGTGGTTTATATACTCAATTTATTGTTATCATTCGCCAGGATAAGACTGATACTGTTGGGTGCCTGTTTCTGTACGAAAGGTAAGATGAGACACCTTTTCAAAATGGTTTCAAAATTTAGAAGAGTGTATGGCTTGGTTTTGGGACACTTTGACTTGACTTGGGGCTCCTTCGATAAAAGCGCTTACTGTTTGTAGTACGTCTGTTTTTGCACACATCGTCATCATAATGATGATGAGTCATCGTCGTCATCATGTCTTATAGCTTGAGGAATGCTTTTGCTCACATGAAAATATATTCGCACGTTTTTGTGAAAATCCTGCTTCGATTGACAGATCCTCTCACTCTTCCATTCATTTAGTGCAGTGTTGACAGACATGACAAGTGCCATTTCTTTCACGTTTCCAAAAAAAAAATGCATGAGGGGCGAATGGACAAGTATTTATTTTTTTGCACATGTCCAACCACCATACCACCACTTTCAGTACACTTATTAGTTTATAGTAGTAGTGGAATCGGCTTTTGCTGTCTTTTTTTTATTTGTCATGCCGTTTCAAAAGCGTGTACCACTTGTTCACTCGTTTTGTAAATGTATAAAAAACGACCACTCACACAAAAACGGTAGGAAACCCCACTCCAAACTTCCAACTTGTTTTTTTCTTTGATTATTGGAAATGAGTAGTGTATCACCTGGGCTGAAACTGTCTTGTATCCCTCCAGGTTATCTTAGAACTAACAAAACACCGAATTGTTTAAAAAGAGGAGAGAGTATATTATGTGTGCATTTTAAATGTTTACTCGGCTGCTTTACAGTATTTTCTTCTTCTTTTTTTGGGAAAAGAGGTTGCTTATTTTTCGGCGAAGCAAAAAGTTTTAAAATCATATTAGCTGCCAATGCTATTTATACGTTTACCTTTACTTTTACTTTAGTACTTCCACTACTCCACCACCACCTCCTATTAATATGATATATGTTCGCTTATTAAATATTTATCTCGTGCTAAATGCCGCAATATTGTGTTGTTGGTTGTAGGGGGGAAAACGGCGATTGAAATGAAAGATGAGTTTACACGCTCCCACAACTACCACCACCATGATTTTCCTTTTCCTCCTTCTACTTCTCCGAATTACTTTGCACTGCACTCTCCCTCTCTCTGGTGCTCTCTGATGTCACAGTAGATAAAAATTTGAATTGCTTCTCTTCAACTTTATCTGCAGACTGTAACTGAATTAGAAAAGTTGACGCATAACTGATGTTTCATGTCATGTTGTTTTGGAGCGTCTACCATCCATAGCTCTTATATTATATTATGTCTATGAAAAAACCATGCTACGGGAAAAAAAAACCTTGTTGGAAAAGTAACAGAGAAGATTTGAAAAAGGAAGGAAGGAAGAAAGAAAAAAAAATATTGTGAAGGAATGAGTCCCAAAAAAATAACGATAATGATTACACTCTGTAGGAGGGAATCAAAACTGGTACGGTGGTGGATGGTGGTGGATGGATGGAGGAGACGATGATGTGATTATTATATCCTTTTTGTTATTTCCTAAAAGTTACATGTGTAGCTATATCTCGGTATATTTTTCTGGATCGTCAGAGATCAGAAGAGTGTGGAGGAAGAGAAAAAAACTGTTGTAATAGTAGTGGTGGTGGTATTAGTGGTGGTTTGAGAGGATAACTTCTTTTTTTTACCCGTGTGCTTTTAAAAAGATTGTTGTCGTTATAAAAACATATTTGCCACTATGCAGTGCACTAATGTTAGGAGGAGACAAGGAGAAAAAATAAAGATGAAAAAAACGGCAAACGGCAATGCATGATAATATTAATAACTAACAAATATACTACCATTCCATTCAGTTTAAAAAAAGCTTGTTGCTCATATTCAGAGGAGGAAGATTGGAACACGGTGTGAGTTGCGTTTGTGTGTTTTTTCGAAATATCATCATGCTTGCATTTTTATAAACGGTAATAGTGAATAGTAGCTTTTTAATATTATGAGGAAGAGGAGGACTATCCCGATTTTACTACGGAGAATAACTAACGATGATACTTGACTGGTTGATGCTATTTATGTGGCAGCTGCGGTGATGATGATGATGACGAGGATGAGGATGCATGATGCATGCCGCATGCTTTTTTCGGTTTTGCTTTCCATGCACATGTTTTTAAAAAATATTGGGAGTATGTATGGAGGTGGTGGTGGTAGTGGTGGTTGTTAGGTAGGTAGGTGGAGGAGGAGGAGGGTAAAGAAAAAAAAGTATGCTTATGATATAATGTAATTTTTTTGGTGTGTAGGCTTTATTTTCTAGAGGGAATTTTTATAAGGAGAAATTGGTTCCATTCCGGAGGAGATCAAGTCAAGAGACTTTGTGTGCTATTTAAAACGCTTTAACACGTAACAACATTGTATTTATGCATTATAAAAATACACTGTTTTTCCAAAGCTTGAACGCCATTAATCTACACACTATAAAAAATCGAATTATGTGTGTTGTTTGTCTTCCATTTGGTTTGAGTCTTTTTTCTTCGGGGATAGTGGTTAGGTTGTAAATAGGTATTGGTTTTATGGGTTATCGTTTATGAGATGAGGGATTATTGTATAGCGTTGTGATATAATATAACGTAATATAGATTTTTTGCTGTGCCTACGTCAATTTCAATTTTTATCGTGGTGGATGGAGGAGTGTGTATGCTTATATAATAATATCATGTATGTAAAACAAAACTGGTTAGATTATCTTTCAAAATTGGAAATTGAAATGGCAAACTATCTATTCCTGGTATGTAAGATGATAAATTTACTTGTGTTTGTGTAACATGTACTGATTTTGTTATTCTTTTTCGTCGCGTCGTCCGGATTTAGTGACATTTTCTCTGGGAGACATTTTTTTATGAATATATTTTTTTTTGTATGAAAATCTTTTAACACGTCATGAGATTTAGATTAAAGTTTGAACGAAAATGGTTGTAAAAGAAATTCGAAAATTGGCCTAGATTTAATAATTTGATCGTTAACTGATCATAATATAGATTTCCCCAAAGATATTTTGCTAAAGTAAACGATGTAATTTAAACATTTGAAGGAGCAACAAGAAACCGGTATCCGAAGTAGTGAGCATAACCGAAATAAAAATGTTTAAATGTCATTTTCTTTTTTTTTGGCTTGATGTTCAAATTACAAAAAAAGAGAGTCTCTACGCTGGCATTTCTGATTGTTAGTCATAGTCATGGCATGGCATGTGCCTGTTTGGAACACACACAGTAGCCTTCACGTTTGAGGTTGAGGTGACTAAGGCACCTTCTGAAAAGTTATGCTTAAAAGGTTTTAACGAGGATCTTATTCTCATTTCTACATAATATTCCACTTTATCACTCATTTTGCCTGGGCGGCAGCAACATGCAATAGTTTTTTAAACTGATGTGATGTAAATTAAATTAGTGCTACTAATTGAAGTTGCTCTAATTTTCGCATATTGAAAAGCAGTAAGGCGAATCAGATCAGTAAAGGTGGTGGTGGTGGTCGTACAAAAAGTCAGGCCGGCCAGACATGTATTTAGGCTTTCTAAATAATAATGTTAATGTTCATTTTGAAAAGTGGGACATCGATTGTCAAATTGTGTGTTTAGCTGAGTTGATGATGATGATAACGATGATATTTTTTTGGACTTATTAGTCTGTGTGGTGGTGGTGGTGGTAGTTCCCGGGTGTGTATTTTCTCACTAGTTTTATGGGGATATTAATCTAGTTTTTTTTTTGGATATGATACATTAACGAGAAGAATACGTCATTATTTATTTTTGTGCTTTACCAATGACTTAACCACAGAGAGAGAGAGTCTTGTAATAAGCATTGTGGCAAATATAATCGCCTGACTGGACGTCGTAATAATATGTAGTTTTGCTCTGATTCTGCTTGCGTTCACATTTCCCTGTTGATAATAACTACTTAAAGCTCTTTCACTCTTTTCCCTTTTTTCATGAATCTATGCAGAAAGGCTGTCTTGTGAAGAATGAAGAATGATATAAATAAATAAAAAATTGAAATACAAGCAAACTACAATGCAAGGAGTACGCAAGTAGCGAAAGTGGGGAAAAGATACAAATATTTTTGGCTTTTAAAAATATTGCCATATCTCAAATCTCAGTAATTTTAGCCAAACCATTTTATGTATATTTTCTTCATGGAATAGCATAGCATAATGTGTGCTGTCGGACTAACTGACAAATATGACGTATGAAAATGTTAAACATTCACTGATCAAAATTTGCGCGTGTATTCAGTATTGCCAAGTATGTACGTATCGTAAATATCGTATCATCTTTCGGAGGTTTTATTGTTTTTCTACAAGGTTTGCTTACGTTTTTGTCTTGCTCTCGGTTTTATTCTTGCAGCTAAAAAATACGCTGCGCTGGTGTGTATGACTCACAAAATACAAAGCAATATGAAGGGAGGAAGAAAATAGGTGAAACGTAATAAACTTTGAATGAGAAGGATTTCGAGAAAGGATTTGTTCAAATGAAATTTTAATGTTAGAAATTTAAAGGACTGATATTTTCCATACTGCGTGTTATTAGCTTTAAGATGTAGTTTATGAACAGCTTACGGGTTAAGCTTTAATTTATGCAGGAAAATTAGCTCAAGGGGAAAGCTTCCGCTTTTTATGCCTTATTCGCTATTGCTTTGTAGAGCTTATAGATGATGTCAGAATTGATGTCATCTATATTTGACTGCATGACAAATCGTGGGCTTAAAAATAATATCAGCTTTTCAACTTTGAAATAAGCAGTTAAATTAATAATGTTGTAATCCATGTACTTTTTTCAGAAATGTCCCACCGACGTATGGACTTGTCGTGATGAATCGAAAGAATGTGAATAATTTTATCCAAAAATTTGGACCTGACGGACAAGTCGTGTTACATAATCCTTACCTCTTGCTAAAATCAGTAGAAGATATGCATAATGATCCCGGGGATGGTACGTTCTTGCAGACAGACTGAAGATGATGTACATACATAAGTGTACAAAGATACGATAAGATTCATATTATGTACTTTACTTTTAGGTACGCAAGCCATTCATTGTATCTGGTTTTATGAACCACAAGACTGTGTGGCGACAGCGGGTATTCTGAGAAAAATGGGACTTAAATTTGAAGGAGAAGCCCATGACCAGGGATCTCATAGATTAACTTTCGCCCAAGCAAATTCGCCAAGGCCAGTACAACTGACGGGAAACGCACTATTTCAAATTTTGCAGAAGGGAAAGGTACGTTGTCAGCGATTTTAAAGTAGAAGCTTGCTTTTTTGGGTTATGTACCAGATATATGTCATTGAAGAAAAGGCCTGACTTTGTTTTATTTAGAAGGAAAGTCCAGTACCAAATAAAGAAAAGACGAATGGAAGGGTTATCACTGCCGAGGAATTGGAATCACAAATGTTGCACGAGTCTGAAAGAAAGTCACTAAATGCCTCTACACCAACGGTAAACTAAATTCCAGTGTTAAAACGTTAATTTTTCCCAGAACTATTTTTTTTGAGTAAAATCATTGAGATAAATTTATTTGTCTTTGATATATTTAATAGCAAGCGTTTATAAAAATGGCTAATGCAAGCAGTAGAGATGTTAAACCAACACCCTTAACTAAAGAGCAACTAACTCAATCATTGATGTATCTGTTGGTGGTAAGTTTAATGGAATTTTTTGTAGACTTCTTGAATGCATTGTATTTGTATAATCATATTTGTTGATCTGTTATGTTCAGAATGATCCTGACTTTGTGGCGAGAATTCATGACGGCTACGTAAAGTCGTTGCAACAAGGCTATGATGGCCGGCCCTTTTAAAGCACTGAGCTCCCTGTTTCTTATCGTTGAGTTGTCACTTTTCATGAAATGATGTTTTCATAGATTTTTCATATTAACACTTCTGAAATTGATTTTTTAGAGAAGTTTTAATATTACATGTTAAATTCCAAATTAATTTTTATTACATATCCTTATTTTTTTCTGATACTTTGAAATGAATCAACTGATTTCAAGATTGTATTCCTTATATTTGTATATTTGATAGAAGATTAATCAACAAAATCTTCAATTGACTTTAAAATTCAATTAGTAATCAAAATTCAAAATTTTAATTTGCTTCAGCAATAAATTGGCGTTTTTAATTGGTTAAACATTATCTTGGCGTACTATCATTGATTTACATGCATATCATCCATACTTAATATCATAATGCACGTTACATAATTGACAGGTAACACTGCTTAAGACTTGATGAGCAATTACTGCATGAAACTTTATGTCATGTAATAAGTAGAACTAGACCACACACAATGCCATGAGAAAGCAAACAATTTTTTTCTTCATTTTATTGTAGGTTTTAAACGTACATTAAGTTCCCCATATATTACATTTATATTACATCTATTTCTTTTAACACTTACTCTACGACTTACTGCAACATTTCAAAATAGTTGAACAAAAAATTACAAAAATTTACAAAACTATTAATAAAGCTGATACTAAATACATTCTACGTCCTACATTCTAAAAAAAGAGTTCTAATTCTACATACTTAACTGAGGTAAAATCAAAATATATGCTTTTCTTATTACTATTATTTTACTACACTAAATCATTAAAATAGGCTTAAGTACAAACTACAAACTTCTACTGCTGATGATCGACCGAAACCGCAAACTTGGAATGTGCAAAAAATAACTGGTTTGTATTCCACAGGAATTTTGCATTTAACCGAACAAAAGATACTCATGCGTAATACTGAAAGTAATCTAGATCATCTTCTTTCTTTAGTTCGCGTTAAATCTGCTGATTCTTATGGATACAATAAGTTTTGATGCTATTCTAATAGCCTCTACGGATATTTTGTCGCTTATTTTTTATAACTTACACTAATTTTTTTACCTGCACTGTATCTCCATGCCCCAAAATCTTTACCACAGGCTACAGGACGTTTCTCTTTCTAGAATGGTTGCTGCGTTTTTTCTTGCTGGCCTATCGTCGTACAGATGTAAATTGAAATCACACATTTGGGACTTTGCTTTAGCTAGGAGTTCATGCTAATTAAACACATTCTTAGAATAATAGGTAATGTATATAAAATCGCTCAATATTTAAAATGAATACATCAACATAAAAAAACGGAAAGAGATTCTTGTTTTATCTAGTTAAACGAGTTATCATCATCAAATTTAGACAAGGTACACCGTTGTTGTTATTTAGTAGCTATGTTTTAAAATCATACAACCAGAGTAATTAATTGTTATAGTAACATGGTAAAGTTTCTTGATACTGATCCATAAAAAATGCAAATAAAAAATATTTCTTGTAAAAGCTTGTAAATATTGGATTTCTCTTTTAAAGTAGGTATGAAGCTGTTGACTAGCTTAAAATATAGTCATTCAATAACTAACTCAATTCAACTAAAAGTCGTACGAACGGAAGCTAATAAATCCAAAGCTTTTTTAAAAACTCATTTCTCTTAGCTTTCTTCAGACTCCTCCTATAAATGAACAAAAGCAAAAATAAGTTTACTTACATCCACAAAATTCCAAGCAATCTAAGACAAAAAATCGTAATTATTTATTTGTAATCAACATACCGATAAAGGGTACACAAAGGTTGTGGTTGTATCCCTTCCAAACATGTTTTCTACAATACACGTGTAGACACCCATATCTTTCCATGCGAGATTCCGAATAACTAGGCTACCACTTGAGCTAACCTGTATAATTAATGTATACATTGATTAAAATATTGAATATTGAATGTTCATAACAACTATCACGAAATGTAGCATAGTGTGAAAACCGTACCTGATACTTCTTTCCAGAGATAATTTTCTTTCCATCTTGATCCAACCAAGTAATCTGAGGTCTTGGCTTACCCACAGACCTGCAAGGCAGAGAAATGTGTCGTCCCATGGTTTCCATATGGAATGTTTCGCTGGCAATAATTTTTGCAGTTGAACCTTTCTTAGACTTCTTGAAGGAGAACATGGACAAGCGATACTCACAGCTTCCTCGTGAAGCCTTTTCAGTGCCTTGATCAGCTACATAAAGAAAAACAAGTAATTGAAAAAAACACCAATACAGATTCATGATGCAATCTAATTGCGTCGTAGCATCATCATATAGAAAAAAAAGTTTTCTATGCAATTATTCCTTGTTTATTTATTTATTTATAATGGTTTCGTACCAATCACAGACAAATGCGTAGTTGCGCTAACTTGCTTTCCCCTGTTGACTGCCACACAAGTATAGCGACCCTGGTCTTCCGGCTGGGCACACTTGATGGGCAGTTTGGATTTCACATTAGCCATGCCAGAATGACCAAACTTGTCATAAACCACGTTATTTCCAATTTCAATTCTATTTTTAACGCTTTCATCGTTCGTCACTATTGTCATCTGCACACAATTAAGTTAAAGAATACATCATTAGTCATGTACATTTTATATGCAATGATGAACCATTCATGTATCTATGTATATGTATTCATATGAAGTAACAACGATTAACATTAACAGGCTTCTTACCGATTCTATTGGCATGCCATTCTTCAACCAGAAAATTTTGGGTGGTGGAGACCCAACCGCTTCGCATTCCAGTTCCCCATCTGAATTCAGAATAATTTGTTTCGTTTCAACGAAATCCTTTCCAATTTCTAGCCACATAGTATCGGCAGCAGGTTCGTTGTTTGGTTCTGTCTTGTCCGTTTCAGCATCTGTATTTTTTTTTGGATTCCAAGAAAAATATAAGTAATTTCGGTTATTTTCACCCTTTTCCAAGAATCGGACTCACCATCCCCATTCATTTACAAGTATAACTAAGAAAAGCTCTATGAATCACCTTCGACAAGAGAGAGGACGGGATCATCATGTGTATCGGATGCATATGGCAAATCCCATGCGCGTTTACCCTTGTGAGAACGTAGCACCTGGAAAAAATATAATATACATAATCCATCATATAACTGTATTTTCACATTTTTAATCGTGAAACACTTCTTGTTCCTAGTAAGCATGTATACCCATTAAAAAATTGCTAATACGTCGCGTGTAATTTTTGTATAAATCACTTTGCCCCGATATCCATTTACCATGTAAACTTTAACAAAAATCTATTCACGAGCCTTCCACGTTATAAATCCTCAACAATATTTTACCCAGTACATTTAGTAAATTTAATAATAAAACGTATTTTAGTTCAGCTTACCACATTATTTGATGATTTATCTGCACCGGGCCGGGCCACAACTTGACAGAATGTCAGTCCAAACATGAGGACGGATAGACAGATGAATTTGCTTCCTTTGGGATGAGGTGACATTTTCGGCGTTTTAATTTTTAATAAGTTACCACAAAAATATTAATCTGTAAAAATATACAATTGATTGTTAAATTGGGAAGTTATTTAGCAGAAATATCAGTTTTGCAATGCAATAATTAAGAAAAAAATGCAATTAGTATACTTGTCTCACAGTACCCCAAAAGTAAAAATAATAATTCACTATTCGTTTGTCAATTACCTAACACTTTACGAATCAATGCAATGACTAGCTTGTTTAAACACTTGTTAAAGAATGGATTTAAGATACGTAATGAGCAAGCTTTATAGTAAACAAGGTAATAATACCATGATGATGGGTTTAACTTCATTAAACTGAGATTTTATTAACCAGAGTATAAAAATGAACTTCTCACTCATGAAGCCGATGATGAAATGAAATGGCCGTATTGTCTTTAAGGATCAATTATATATTTTTGAAAGAATTTGCAAGAAAGGTTTTATATAGCATGTATATGCATGATACATCGACTGAACAGGTATTGATAATAATTTGATTTTTTTTTGTCGAAGAAGTACAAATTAAACTACTGGTTTTATATAGAGTATGTGCAAATATATTCTACTGCGTTACATGATACGTTTCTCTTAGCATGGGTAACAGTGAGAGCTTCATGCAGATGTGTATGTATATTAATGACGTTTTGCATTGCAGCTTCTTTGACTTTGAGAAACTCTTTGATTTTGATTTGAGCATCGTTTTCTGGGTTTATAATCATCGCATTGTCAATATTTTATATTTACCAAAATGTCATGAAGTAAACCATGTTTGCTTAGATTATACACTAAATCTGTGATAACAGCTAATGAACAATGAAAGAACACCTTTACCAGTATGCATAAAAGATAGCGTTTTCATTATGCAAATTTCTGCTTTCCTTTTAATAAAAGTAACTGTTCTAATTTTATGAATCATGTTTTGTGTTGAACTCTTAAACGAGACTACTATTACGTCTTAAGGAATGAGTAATCAAAAAATACAAGACAAAGTTTTATTGGTTTCAACCTGTGTTGCATTATGTTAGATTCGATACTCGGTACCGGGACACGCATAGTAACAAACTTCATAACCTTTGGAACAAAAGGTTCAATGCACGAACTTGAAAAGTTAACTTACACGGAAAATTTTTGGGACTCCAGACGAACGATTATTAATTATGATTTTTTTATAACTTTTTTTAGACATTCGTATACAAATCGGACTAGCAAAAATAGTAAATCATTTGAAACTAATGAATGCTAACGCTGAGAATAGAAAATGTAGAAACATGTATTGCATGTACCATACTTTAAGAACGTGAAAACTGATCGACATGAACCCATTCAACCTTTCAGCTTTTCTACCATACCATATTGCGAATATCATAATTACCATGAATTAAATTTGGGCTGTAAATAGTAGGTATTGCAAATAATTATAGAAAATTGGCACTGATTAAACCGTGCGAAATTGAAATGAATGAAGAATCGGATAAACTTGTTTCGATTGACTAGGAGATCTAGAACTGAACATTAATAAACAAAATGGACTACACATTTTGCGTAAGCGTAAGCCTTCAGTCAATACTGACGCTCTCTTGTTGCGTGTATATTCATTTAATAACCATCAATTAAAAAAGCAAGAATAACTGAAATATAACTGGTAAATACTAGAAAAAGTTCTAAGTCTGATAGAAACAAGCTGATAACATTGGGATTTATAAAAATGTCCCTGAAATCTAAAAAGAGAACACAATGTCTGCGAAAAACTAAAATATAAATGATGATTAGGATCTAGAAATAATTTTCCTCTAAAATAACTATCATGTCGAAACCTAATTATAGATGTAATTTTATTGCGTAAAGAACACTACCGACCTTTGGTTATGAAATAGTATCCCTTTTTGCCACGCCGCACCTGCCAAAACATTTCCACTTGAAATCGATTTCAGGATTAAGTATGTCACGCTACAAGAGTTAGGCTACCACGTGAGCAAAACAGGTATAACTTAATGGGCTGGAAAAATTAATATAATTTACTGGATTCTAGCTTCTCATCATTTGCGAAACTTGTTTCTTTTTAGACGGCCATGCGAATTAGTAGAGATTTCAATGCCAACAATTCACGCAAACCAAAAATATATCAGCGATTTCATTATCAGCAAATTTGCAGCACTCGCACTCTTTGCAGTAGTGGTATGTGTACTCTGTACATAAATATCAAATATGCAATTGCTTAAAGTTTAAGACAACATTTCTAACTGATGCATAAAAATGCAAAAAAAATTTTTTTTTTCAAATTGTTTTCGGATATATTGCTTAACTTTTATTTTTCTATTTTTATTCGCACGTATTACGGATGATAAAGAATTCAAAATACCTTTTAAAATTAATGTTCTTTACTTGAGTTTATATTTACAATTGTCTTGTTGTTGTAGCTTTTGCATTACTATTTTTATTGTGATGATGTTTATGTAAACACCAAAATAAAGAATGGGATTTTAGTTTGAAAACTCATAAAATCAAGTAGAAATTAGGTTTACGTGCTTTACAGTCTATTGCATGGGTTTTGTGTTCTTACGTAACAACCTTTTTTCACATCGTGTCAAGTAAGTTTCTGTACACTTATAATATTCAGAATTGCAATCAACACTTTTTTTTGTTGACAACAAATCGTAAAAATAGAAATTAAAAAATGAAAGAACCTATTTATTTACGAGTAGGGACATGTTTACATGAAAAAATCAAAAATAAACACATATCACAATTTGTGTAAAAATTTATGATCAACAACTTTGATGATTATATTCCTATGATAACTTTGGAAAAAAGTGTCATAAAGGTCATATGAATATGAAGTACATTATCGTTTACCGATTTGGTGCCTGTCAATGTTTCCAGTAAAGTAAGCCATGGCAAATGCCGCCGCTTGAAGTTCATTGATGCATTGATGGCTTTCTCAAATTTCTGCTAATCAAAATAACTCATTTTTTTCTGGAATTTTGTCGTTTCTGAAGGATATTGACAACATACTACGTAAGCAGAGTTAGCTATTTCAATGGACAATCCATTTTACACATATTTTTCTCCTGGTTAATTGTTTGAATGAATGTATGTGTCAGGAACTAGGAACTATTAACATTTTTTTATGATGTTAATTGTTTATGGACAAGTTGAAAGGTGAGCGAAGTGATGGGTGACAGTACAAAACTAATGATTTGTTTATTTAAAAACATCCTTAATGAGGTTTTTAGTCCTATATTCCTTCAATGACGCAAATAATTTAGGACAAAATTAGGCAATGCTAAAAATGGAAGGATCGTTAATTTGACCATTATATTTGAAAAAACCTTTTATATTTTATTGTAAAATTCTGTTATTTTAACCTGAAAATGAACTGCGTGGAAGCAGATGTGGATAAGTATCGGAAATAAGATTCCCATTAATTTTTAAACGTTTTCTAACATAAGTTGGTACATAATAAGCATCTGCTAATGTTCTTAAAATTAAGTTGATTAATTTTTTCGATGCAAAATCACCTAACATTTTAGCAACTGATGACTATTTAAAATTAGTAAAAGAAAAATTTGCAGATGTATAAAAATAGTCACGTATTGGACCCGATATTTTGGATTTTTTACGGACCGAACAAAGCATAAATGCAGTATTTTGAATGTATTGGGTAACTTGGATGGAAGTGAAAAAGGTAATTGATTTGAGCAGAGGAAAATGGGCGACAGGTGCCTTGCCACTGTGGACAAAGGTTAATGACCAAATTTGCATCAGTGAAAAAAACTACAACAGAAGAATATTTGAAATTTAGTTGCTACCTCGCAAAAACCCATTAAACAAATACTGCAGCTGGTGTAGTTGATTGAGATACTATTAAGCTATGTGTTAAGAAATACTTACAATGAGATACATCCTTCTAAAAGGATTATTATCACGATTGCCTATTGTCTACTCTAATCGTAAGTGACCTCTAACATTGATGCGATTCATATTCTTTTTATAGAACTCGTGTACTAGGTAGACTTATCTCAATTAAATTTTTAAGTGATACGTCGATAATGCCGATTCAGCATAATAATTATAAAATGTGTCATTCGATGAGTAGGAGTAACCTAAACCTAAGATAATGTGAAATGGTGTAATGTTTAAAAAAAAGATTAACAAAAATTAGTCGATTGTCTTTTTTTTGGAAGTTACACTAACTGTCATTGTATTTAAGCTTACATAAATTGTGTTCTTTAAGAAAATATTCATTTGTCATTATAATAGGTTTTTCACATACAAGAGACGCACGAGATACAAAGCCGACAAATTCTTTGCAAACAATGCAGTTGCATTGACATTTTAACTTTAAAAATTGGCATTGCATTTTTTATCATAAGACACATGGACTATGACCAAATGAACCACTGTACGACTGTACCATAAAAAAATTAGTTGATGAGGTTGTTCGGCAATGTGCATCCAAGACGAAAAAGAGAAATGAAATATCTTATTACATGAAAGGCTTGCATTTCACGGTACGTTCTTTAACTTTCGCAACTGCATTAATAGTTTCATTCTTTCAATCCCTGTCTCTCGGCTTGTAAAATGGAAAATGTATAATGGGTTTTGGCACAAGCCTTGTCCCAACTTTGCATAAATCAAAATCCTATCTTCATTAATCATCTACTTACATTACATCTTAATTGTCATTTAGCAATAAACCAAGTAATGAGCTTAACATATGTGTGTTAGCATTGAAATAAAAAGTGTTAGCGCTATAAAAAAATCTCTCTGCTGAAAAGGTTTTCACTATCGCACGGGACGGGGTAGTCTGCCAAATTTTTTAAGTGTCAATTGTCTAGAAACTTTGATGAGTAGACAAAAATTCTTTATCAACTTACTCAACCAGTTGGATCGTATATAAAAATAACATAGTATGAAAGCACAAAGAAAATAATATTAAACTTTATGATCGTGTTACATAATTAATTTGTCATCCTCTCTTAAAGCTTGTCAAACTTTCTTGGATATGATACATGTGAGTTTTTTAAGAGGTCTGCGAGAATCCGTAATAAGCTGGCAAAGGTGTATTGAACTTGCTTAACCAACCAGACTCAATTAGCCGCACAGACAAAATTAGCTTTATTTACCCAGAAGATTGTTTTTAAAGAGGCAAAGGCTGGGATACAAGTAAACATTTTTTTGCATAATGATGATTGGCTTAATATACATACATATTAATTACAAGACATATGTTTTTAATTACTTTTCTTTTTGGATGAGTACGTCTAGCCAAGAAAAAGTTATTCGCCTTGTTGTCTAGTCTACTCTATTGAATATGTGTGCAATTCACATTTGTTTGAAACAATACCAAAAAGCATGTCTCAATATTTTGTCCTAAACTAATTAATTAAGTATAAAAATACTCAAAGATGAAGTAATTAAAGTAGAACATTGACTTTAGCAAAAACATCCCTTTTTATGAATTTCATGTTGATTTTAATTTGGGAGCTGAGCAAAACATTGACCAAATTTGCAGACATTAATTTAGAAGGCCATAATACATAATAAGTCGATCAATTGCACAAAAAAAATATGCGCAAAAGTTGAATTTATGACAAATTGTGTATCAAAACGGTACAACTGTAAAGGTAATAATTTTACAGATCATTTACCCACGTCTACGAACTCAATAAGTGTGACTTTACATGTAGATTTATCACACGCTACAACACCACCTTCCAATCGCTCATCGCTATTTTCAGTTACATTTTATATATGGCCTGATTTTATCATTTGGTGTTACATTTCACTGTATTGATAATCCAGATATTCAAGATGAGCATATCATGATAAGCAATCTTATAAAAAAGGCCGACCCTTCAAAAAATCTGTACAGGAAATGTTTCAGCAAATATATGTACATTATACAATACGTGTGTTGTATGATAATTTTATTTCTCGATTTATCACCCACATCAATCTCATGTTTGACCAAAAGACATATTTTTTTTGCCGAACTAACGTAATGCCCAGTCAGTAAATTTTGTAATCTACAGGATGCCATGATTTTGATGCTTTAAGGAAAAATGAATTCATTTAATCAGTAGAAAGCCTTGCTACTATGCATCGATAAAAAAACGATATACTTACAATATATAGTTCAAGTAAAATACACGAGAAAGTCTCGTTATAGCTGTAATTTTTTTTTTTTGAATAAATCTGGATTTCGTCACAGTGTGTCACATGAGCTAGTGTAAATATACGTATTACAACAAAAATAAAAATTTGAGCCCAAATAATGCTGAGTGTAAGAAAGTCACTTTTGATTTGATTGAAAGTGAATTTATGAATGAAAACACAACAAAGTAGGTAGGGAAAATCCGTGCATCGTATGACAATTATTATCTGCTTTTTTGATACTTTTTACGTTTGTGAAAAATACGAAGAAGTCAAACATTTGGTACTGGAAAAGTTGTTAGGTAAGTAATTGCTGACGTTTTATAGGCGTGACTTTCGATAAAAGAGTTTAATACGCTGAGCATTTTTAACGATAAATTAATTCATGATAAACACGACGATCGATCCTTACTTCAATATTATGTATGTATTGCATATATACAATGTAAAAATTGTACATTTTAGTTACGATAATAATGCTAATGAATGAACAGAACATGAGCAAATAAACAAGAAAGTAATCATTTAGTGTGCGTGAATACAATATTAACAAAATGCGTCTATATTTTTTTCATACAAAAGTTTGTATTCATTTTATCCCTCTCTCTCTCTGAAAGCTAGCCGTCTTGTCTTATCAGTTATTATGATCATTACCATTTTATGGATGGTTTTACACCACTCGGAGTCGTTTCATACCTCATAAATAATTCTCGACCATTACAAGAGATAATTTTTTAACTATGTGTGAAAACAGAAACACTTTTAAAGTAAATCAGTATCAAAAAATGTAACGTGCGGTATAACAAAAAAAATAGTTTGATGCCCATAAAAAACTGAGAAAAATGTCTACGCATTTATATACGTACGTACATATATTGTATAATATGTACATATATTATGATTGCCAAGATATTATGATTTTCTTTCTTTCTTCTTTTTTTGCATTTCGGGTATTTTTGTAATATATATAATTCCAGAGGTATATATTATTTTGCCTTTGCAAATCAGAATGAATAGTGTAGTCAAAATCGTTTCTTTATCTGTTTAAAATTGAAATAATATTCCTCTTTGATGCCATGCCTATCCCCTTTTGACGCGACTCTCAACAAGTCAAGCCTATTTCCTGC
The DNA here is from genome assembly GCA_034695465.1 of Entomobrya nicoleti. Taxonomy (NCBI): domain Eukaryota; kingdom Metazoa; phylum Arthropoda; class Collembola; order Entomobryomorpha; family Entomobryidae; genus Entomobrya; species Entomobrya nicoleti. The sequence goes on from JAQFZG010000025.1 coordinate 53,682, forward strand.
GGTCAAGCAAAAAAATAAAGTTGTCGAATGTTTTTTTCATAGGAAAATCCAAGACGTCTTTTAAAATGATGCGTATCTGATCTGATATATGAATACTTGAAACATTGTATATCAAAGTGAAATACACAATATAGATATAAAATGATATCACACGTCATACTGGATTCCGACTAGTAAAAAGAGTCACATTTTAATTAGACCTTGATTTTCTTTAACTTTTACGTTATAAAATCATATAAAGATTTTTGAGATGCGTTGAACTTCAAAGGTCTCCGATCTGTGTGATTATGCGATGCGACTACTTTGAATACATTATAGTTGTAAAATGATCTTGAACTTTGGGACTACTCGGTGGTATTTCGCAACAAAAAAATGTGTAGCATATCAATAATAATATGTATATATGTGTTTTTGTCTGTCTGGCCTGCTATCCATGCTTCTGTGAGGCTTTTTTGTTTTATTTTTACTACTCAGTTAATTAGCAGTATAATTTAGAGTTCATTACTGGAAATTTGATATGAGTGTGTAGGTGGATGTAGAAGTTTCAACCGTGTAACTTGGTAATGTGTTGTTTTTTTTTGCGAAATTAGATGAAAGCTTAAACGAGCAGAAATAGTAAATATGACGAAATGTGTGCAAGGATTAAATATGCAAAAATAGAAAAGGGTATCATCATGATAGCCATGACGCAAAGATTTTACAATGAAAAGGTGATGAACTGTTGCTGTTGGTGAGTAATGTAGTGAAAGGTTTACTGGGTTAGAGAGAAAGCAGTAATCTGAGCGGAACCGAGTGTAGGATTGAACAGAATATGTGTAGGTTTATTTACTCAAATTTTTATGGAGATTTTCATAAGCAACAAAAAAGTTTACTGGTGATTTCGGCAGATCAGAGGAAAAAAGAAAAATACCAATCAAGTCAAATATCTTTCCTGCCAAAAAACCTAATTTCCTTTCTACTTTTAATTTAGTCAGATCACTTATGTTATAAATAAAACGGTTTTTGAGACTTTAATTAAATCAATGTGAGTGGGAGTCTCTTACAAAAACTATTTAATGTTTCACATATCTACCGCCAACACATTTCTCGGTTGCCTTTTATGACTTGCTTGATTGGCTCGCTTTGAATTATTTCCCTCGGATAATTATATATGAATGGTTCTTGGAGAACGATGTAATAATAATAATACATTGGACACAGACACGTTAAATATAAAATCTTTACAAAGATCTTTTGATTTGTTCTAATATTAGAAATTAATTTTCTTGAGTGATCTTCTGTACTAAAAAGAAAAAAAAATCCTCTCAAATAACTTTTTTCGTGCAAAAATGTGCACTTAATTTGATTCTATTTTCACTTTTCTTGAAATTAGTTCCGCTTTCTCTCTTCAAATCACTCCTTTAGAATGATAATATGAATTGATCAAAATCCAGGTTACCCAACCTACTTCGTACACTTTATAAATATTATGCAAGGTGAATGAATAGCTTAAGAAATGCAATGCTTACAATTCTGGGTGAATGTGAGACAAAAGTGAAAGCCTTTTGTATGAAACTTGTAAAAAGACAACACAAACAAGCAAAGCAGAAACGAGTGAAAATTTGACGTGTTGACTTACGTAAGATAGATGGTTAGGTTGGTTTGCTGTATCACGACACGACTGTTGTGCTGTCACGGAACGGATCTGTTTCCTTTTCTTTTCGGTTGAATTACTTGTTTTATTTTTTTTTTGTAAGAAAATACGTATAGTATCCTTATCAATTAAGAGTGTGAAAAAATGTCAATTAGCAAAGCCACAGGTGAAAGACACCGCTTTTTTAATACATGTAATTAAAAAGTACTCCTTCACTTTTCCTACTTGGTTTACTTAAACAAAACAAGTGACGCGGTTTATATATGTATGTATTTAATACAAAGCTAGTGAAAGAAAAATGGTTAAATAGCTTTGCAAAAAAAGTTAACTTCTTGTACAACTTGAGAATCTTCCAAGCCTCAATCTACTCGTCGACTGTCATCAAATTGGTCAATCTTGTGGCCCTTTTATACTCATGAGCGATTTGTCATTTTTCTCGCTTAACATTACCAGTGGAAAAAGGTATTCCCTGTTAAAGTGAAGGTATATAGCACATGATAAAATGTAACCATAACGAATGTAACTTGTAATGTAAATGATATGTATATGCAGAAGCCGAGAAGGAGTTTGATATTTAGAAAAAAACTCGGTTGGTTTGAATGTTGAATGATGTGATGATGATGTGATATGATCATATATTATGCATTGCATTGGCATACATGCATTTAGCCATGTACACGATTCAAGGATGGATATAAAAGATAGATGGAAGAAAAAAAGTACTTTCCATAAGCCAAGCTTCTTTACAAGCAACGTGGTCGTGTGGCCCATTATCACCAAACAAAGTAGTAAAAAAAAGGAGAGAGAAGAAGAAGAGTCCTCTGTTATGTAGCTTGGCTTGAGGTAAGTCAGTTATCGTTGAGGAGGAGAAGTGCGAAGTGGAAAGGAGAGTTTTTCCATAATTTCGTATAACAACTTATCAGAGGGCTATCTTTAAAAAAAGATTTATCTCCATACAAATGCAATGAAGTCATAGCCACGCCACAGCCACCCCACTCGGTCGCCTTACATTTTTTTGTACAATTGACATATTCGTCATCATTGTTGGTACACAATTGCCGAGTAGGTAAATATATTCCTGGTTATTGATAAATCTTGATTGTTTGGAAAGATACATTTTTTTAAAGGATTAAAAAATATATATTCAATTGTATTGCAAATACATATTATATTCGAGAAATTTTATTGCGCTGCGATGCGCTACTCCCAGATTATTTTTTTGATGAAAGATTATTATGTCCTTTTTTAACTCTAAAAATGGTCATTTTTCTCTGAGAATTTCTGTACGTGTGGTTGGAAAGATTTTGTTACCAATTTTTTTTCTTTCTTATCATTATAAATTTTTATTTATGCATTTATTTATAGAAGACCTTTCAATTTTCCGTGTTGCGCATCGTCATGATCATCATCGTTGTCGTCGTCACCTTATCAAAATCAAATTTAGAGCATTGGGAAATATTTAGGAAATATACATGGGTTATTTGGAACTGTCAAAACGGTTCACTTACCAGAAAAAAATTATATACTGAAAAGATAAAAGAGAGTAGAGGAAAGTTATAAAATTTTATAATATCAAATTGGGTTTTTTCCTTTTCTCTCTCCTGCTGCTTCTCGAGAGAATAATTGGCTTAATAATCCACACAATTTACATTGCATTGCATGTGCTTTGATGTTGAATAGTGTTTAGGGGATGGATAGCTCGGCATGTCCATTATCTTTGCATTTAATCAATAGACTCAAGCTCACTGCGGTGCAGAGCGAAATTAATTATTTATACGGATTCTGTGCTAAGGGTACTGTACTCAAATAAACAAGGCTGTCAATTAAAAGGCTTCAACTTTTTTTCCAAATCATTTTCAATATTTCGTCTTATTTGACTTGAATTTCAGAAATTTAATTTTTTAGACATGCTCATTCTTTCATATCACGTATTTGTCATGTGGTACCCGTACTTAGCTGATTGAGGTATTCAAAATAGTGGCATGCACCCTTTGATGCTCATTAAGTGATATTTGTTTACCTATCACATGATAGTTAGGCAATGTTAAGTGTTGTACAGGTCCGGGTTACACTGTTCTGAATAATTAATTCGGACGATCTTTGAACGCTTTTGTTATCCATGCAAAATTTTCGATGTGATGCTCATCAACTCTTTTGTTGTTCTGGATTAGGTCCCTTTATTTGCTAACCGCCCGTCATCTCATCATGTCAACAGTTGAAATTGACATACCTTACTTCAATCTAGTGTCCATGTAGTATAGACTATAGACATAATGAAGCATATACATTCCTCAGAAGAAATATAGAAATCATTTCGCTGTAAAATATAAGTACTCACAAATCCCAAATATCGATATTTTATGGCTTCTGATCGCTGATTGATACTTATCAATTTTTATTGCGACATTTTAAAGAAAAAATCAAAACCTCTCAAATTTTTAAAGTCGTACAAGTGATAAATTATACGCATTGAACGTTCGTTGGAGCACGTAAATATATATATATAAATTTCGATTGTATATATAATATATATATAATATATATATAATATAATGGTTATCGTCATCATTATCTACCTACTTTATATACTAAACTATACACGATGAATTCGATATCTGGAATTATAAAACTCAATCTTCTTGAATTTTTTTTAAATGCCTTGATGCATTCTATCGTAATTTTGCATCACTTTCTGCGTAATAAACGGCACATGGCACAAATGACATTCATGTATACATGTTTTAAATATATTTCCAACCGTATAACATTTCCGTTCTAATATTTAATTGTGGAATGTGAAATGTGAATAGTAATCTTTCAAATGAATGGAAGGATTGAGAAAATCAACGAAAAAAATCTAATCGGCTGAAAATTGCGCGTGTAGTTTTACTTTTGTTACGATTTTTTTTTGTAAAAATTGGAAATAATTTTCCTAACCTGGAATCCAATTCAACAATTTGACTTCACTTGACCCCAATCCAGCCGTACTCATTCATATTCAGATATATATCATCAAATCAATATATATCTTACTCCAATCTTGAACCTACCTTGAGAAGAAAAAAGTATGAATAATGATCACACGTACCTCCACTCTTATAACGGTTTTGTTTCTCTACAAAAATTAAAATGATCATGTTAAGCTTTCACCTTGGAAAATTTCGTTGGGTCATTTTGAGGGCATTTTCGATAATCGTTTCTCACGTATACGTTTGTCAACTCCTCCAACTACTTGCATTGTTTAATTTTTTTTGAATTAATGTGATGGACAGCCGTCTAACCCATATCAATATCTTATTCTCTTATTTACATAAGGTTCACATTGTTTCTTCATAAATTGCCAGCCAAGATTTTTGTTATCTCCGCACGATTCAGTTTTCCCATTTTTTTTTACCTTTCTCCACTCTCAGCCTATAAGGTAGGAAACAAATGATACTCTAATATAAATTAGCATGTTAGAACATCTTTACAGAGCTGCATATTTTAAAAAACAAAAACGTAGAATTTCTGGAACTCATTTAATAGGCGAACTGTAAAACACTTAAAACTATTCCATAACCTAATCTTCCACAATTTGATCAGAATAATTGAAAAGCATACCTAAACCAACAATTACAATTTTAAAAATACGCAGAATCTGGTTAAGCGATAGGGCTTTGCATTCGACTTGACATGCGACTATATGCCTAAAATTACAATGATGCACGTTTAGTATGTGAAGATGAAAGAGAGACAAAGTAAGATATAAGATTGCAACGACATTATTTACTGTCTATAGGTGCAGATACTGATGTAGCAGTAGCGCGATATCGGACATTTTGCAGTAATACGATATCCATCAAATTTCCCCATTCCCCATGCAATAATGATGTAACATGCTTTATATAGATATAATACAGCCTGCACTTGTGTATATTTTTACTACCAAAATATTAGTTTTTTGATGCACACAATAAACAAAGTGTCATCACGAATTGAGTTGTTATGAAAAAGTAGCCATACTAATTTTATCGCAATAGTTACGATTTACCAAGCTTGTCTGTCCGTAAATTTGAAATATAAATTTATTCAAATCAATCCTGTGAAATGTTTCAGTCATGCATATTAAAATGGCTATGTATATTTTACCACCCTCGATTTTTAAAAAACTCGTCGAATAAACCGAAATCATGCTTCAATATCGAATATTTTTCTATTCCAATTCAGCCAAATTCGAAACATTTTAGCATACATCGGAAGCTGAAAAATCTGACATCGACGAAAAAATTGGATACTTTGAATCGCATCGGAACAGATACAGGGAAAAAATTAGTTATAAGAATTGACGCTATGCTTCTACCGCCCTTAGCAATTATAATGCTTAAAACACTAGACTAGTCAGGCAAGGCAAAACAGCGAAATCGTTGCAGTTGTTTGTAGGCCAGTAGGTTAAGCAACCGATGGCACCCAGTCTACTTGGATGGGTGACCGCCCAGGTGGAATTGTTGCTATCTTTGCTTAAATTTCTTATTTATTAGATAGAGATGCAGGCTGGTTGTTACTTCGAAAAGGAAGTAACAAATTAGCCTGGAATTCTCTTTTGTACTTTTAATTTTTGTCATTGCCTCAGCTCAGCTGAGTCAGCTGATGACTGACATGTTAAATAGATAATTAATTTGATTACAATAATGCAAAATGCAACTAAACTCTTTGTTTGTCTGACAAACAACTTGACACGTTATTCACGGGGTTAGTTAAATGGTTTGGCATTATTTGTCGTTTCCACCAAAGCAACACCTAGTCACATCGCATCGCATCGTAAAGAAGTACCAGCAGTTCACAGAAAATATACCTGTATTTTTTGCATAATTTATCATGGAATAGTTGAAGTCAAGATCATTTATGGCGTTGAGTAGTAAAAAAATACGCTGGTGCAATTGTTTTGATTTTATTCACAACAAAATTAACTTGTCGAGCATGAGTAAACAGGGCTGTTGTTTTTTAGCTTGGGTAAGTGGTAAATGTAGTACCTGTCTTGTAGTACCTGACCAATTTTTTCCCCAAGCTAAATAATTGTTTTCATTCATCGTTGAGACTTAATATTAAAACACAAAATCTTCAAGAAAACTATTCGGTGATCGGTGGTGGTAACGTAAGGTACCATTTAAGAAGTTTGTCATGTGCACACGCAAAAATAATATACACGAGCCCCACAAAGATACGTTGTTTCATTTAATGTCCCAGTTCATCTTCATAGTTATGCACGTAAATTAACTCCTACACGTGTGCTACCATTTACATTAGGATGTTAATTTCATGCAAGTAAACTTTTACTTGCTAACACCTACACGTGAAGATACAAAGTATAATATATTGTTATAAAAGTAACCCGACACACGGTGACATTTGCTCTTTGATATTATCAAGAAATATATATAATGTCATGTCAATGAGTCGAATACGTTTTTGTAAAGTTCAAACGAATGCTGTGTGTATCAACTTTGTTCTAATCCAATCCGGATATTGCGTATTGTATAATTGTACACTGACTGACATAGGTACATATGTACATTACATAAAGGTATGGGAAGAGGACGGATTCAACAAGTTATAGTGAATAGTTAAAATATCAGTTCACACGTGGGAGTTGGGATGAATAAAGTGGAACTGTTGAAGCTACAAATAGAAATGGACGATTTCTTGGACACTCGATTCCAAAAACAATGGTATATTATCAAATCAACAATGTTTACCGTTTCCAAAGTCCACTTTCCATAGCTTACTACATTCAGCATTGTATTTTTGAGTTTACAATTTGGTTAAATCAGATAAGTTTGTCTTCTAGTAGGTTATCGTCTAATCCGTTTTTTTTTTCGTCTCCAGAAAGTTTTTATTTATTTATGCGTATATGAAATGCACATTAAAATTCTCCAAAAGCGCGTGACGAGCTAATTTAAATGTGTTTGAAACCCTGTACGTGTGTGTTTGTGTCTGACGTGTAAACCATATCACTGTAGAATATCTTGAAATTGTATGCTAATGCGACGCCAAAATATTATTAAGAGACGTACTTATATCGTGCGGGTATGGGTAGTCATATAAATTGATAGATTAGTTTTTAGATGACATGTGTAGATCCTTCGATGTATTCCGCATTTACTTTTTACTTTGACTTTTAAGGCTTCGCCTTCCCATCACCCATGCACAGCTTGCTTGGTGCGATTCTAGGCGAATTGCTCAATTTTCATAATGATAGATATCTATTCAAGTTTACTCTTTTCCAATGCTATTTTATGACAAGATTTTGTAACTAATTTTTTTTTTTCACTAGAAAATATTAGAGATTCGATAAGGACCATAAAATGCATTTTTTCCTCATGATTGGTTACAAGACAAGGCTTAGGAAAAATCAATCCACGAATAAAATAGAAAGCGAAATGATAAGTAATGCATCGTAATCACATAATATAATAGCAAGGTCGCATTATTACAATGGCGAAATTATAGCGTTTAGAAGCCCTAGTTTCAGTGAAACTATTTACTAAAACATTTGGGGTGACGTGCGACAGCACATTAATTCAGTTCTAAAATGAAGCCTAAAAATTGCATTGTTTATACTTATTTTTTAAACATGTTCAATGCTTTTTTGTTTATTTGTATAAATAATTCTCAAAATTTCCAGACAAAATAACCGTCACAAATTTATTCAAAAATGTCATCATCATCAAACTAAACTACATATGTGGAAAATAGTCCCGAAAAATCTACGATGACTATTTTTTTCTAACAGCTTTATAAATTGAAGGAAGAAATATACATATACAATATATATATTTGCAGAAAGTACTGCTTACACATGAATAAAAGTGTGTTTCAACGAGGATTAAATGACCAGTCATTGTACTGTTACTAAAGATTCTAATGACCGTGTGAGGTGTGGGTGACATCATAGTTTTCTAATTGAAAATCCATGTCATTGGACTCAATCTTTTTTGTATTTTCTCTTCTTACGGTTTCACCCCGCATTGCATTATCCGATTCTAAGTACTGTTTTTATCAACTTTGTTTCTCTCTCTCTAAACCCCCATAGTAATATTATCTTCGACGTATTATTTTTTGTATCACCCTTTCCTCATCCATGAAATAATTAGCATTTTTGTTTTGCCAAAACAAACAAATTCGGGAAAAATAGCTGAAAACCCGACTAAATGACACAGCTGAAATGACTGGAAATTAGAAAAATGACTATGACATCTGCATCTCTTTATGATGACAATAAGACAAAAAAAAACGTGCAAAGAACTGGTGTATGAGCAGTAGATCATAGAGATCGCAAGAGATTTCAATTAAACTCTTATTTCCTGCCTGCTTTTTTCAAGATCACTAGTAACGCAGTAGAAACGCCAACGCATGCCCTACATTCCATCATCCGTCATCCGCTATCCAATTCCGAGATTTATTTCTTCAAGCTCTTCTCATCATCTTACAAACATAGTATGTACATATTAAATGAGTCTATCAGTTATAGTTATACTATACAAGGTACGCGGTACAACATCCAGCGATCGGAATGTGGAATGGATGACGCTAAACTAGAGAATGATGCATTTATCCTTTTATGTCATTATGTCATACGCAATTAGCATTGCTAACATCGTTTCTTTCACTCGTAAATCATTCAAATTGAATGATACTTCACAATAACATTGCATTAAATTGCCATTTGAACTTAAATATTGATTAATCATAGACTCGTGACTTGAAAATGTACTTGTGTAAAGAACTGCGTTCACCGTAAGTCCATGTTTTTATGATAACCTGTAATTAATTCACAGATAATTAATTCCAGGATAAACAACTTTAATGCGTCGGACAGGCAGACACACATGACGCTGTAAATAAAACTTTGATTAATCATAAATTAAAATATTTGTTTTTATAAAAAAAAACAGGTTTTACAAAAATTGTTTTCTCGGTATTTCCCAGAACTTAATTTACAAAGTTAATGGTTTGTTTGTTGATACATATGTATGTATTTATGTATGCCTGATGATAAGACTTGATTTTTTGTTTATTTATAATCAGATATCTAGCATGTCACGTCTTTACATTAGCCTTGACACTCTCATTGTGTCATTTTGTCTGCAGAAGTTTAAAAAAAATTGTATTTTAAATTGTAATACAAGTTATCAGATGAATAAGTAAAACGTAAAGTAAACAGTTTGTATTGCTTCATACAATCGAAAAAATGCTACAAATTTTGAAGCTTTCATAATTGCAAAATCATGGCTTTGTTGTTAGTCTCGATAGGGCTTCAGATAAATCGTAAAAAAAAATGAAGCAAAAAACGAAAGAATGCAAAACATTTTCTGGAAATGTCATGTTCGTCTAAAAAAATGTAGGGTTGTCGCAACCAACTATCGTATATGTATGAAGTAGCGTAATATGAAAAATTTAAAATAAAACTGACATACTGTAAGGAAGCATTTTGTCACGTAAATATTACAGGAATTTGGGCGTCTCGAAAGCTAACTTTTGACATTTATTAAATCAACGGCAATCACATTTCCTTACACGGCGCTACGCTACAAGGTTAATTTTGTACATAATATGTAAGTGTGATAGATTGATATCTACCTAAAACGATATATAATGCACATGAAATATTTTTAGTACTTGTTTGATTTGCCTGACATAACGAGAGACCCTACATCATTCACTTCACAACATTTTAAAATCGTCAAGCCTTTTAGCATGAGAAGAAGGAATAAGCTTGCGATACATTTCAAAATTTTAAAACATCAATCAAATTCATTGGTAAATTGACGTCTGATAACCTTGGTCACGTGCGGCAAATCTATGATATCCTCCAAAAACAGCAGAAATCGGTACATTCAAATAATGCTTTTGACAAGGCTATGTCAAATTGAAAATCCATTACTGAGGTGCAGCAGCACTGCATGTGAACATTTTTTTTTTTTCGAAATTTCTGGGACAAACCTCATATTTTTTGGGAACAAAAAAATGAACACAGTTTGCGCTACTAGACCTTTGACCACACTTAAAAATTGATGGACGGTCACGTTCTACATACAATTTATATTGATATGCGTACATTGATGGCTAATTGACTGACATGATCGTTTTAGCTATTTGAGCTTTACCCTTTCGGGTAGTCATTTTTATGTAACATGCAAAAATGTATGTATGTTTCACACGGTGCAAAAATATTTGAATTGTGAGCTAAAATACGCAAGGTTAAATATTATGTACATTTTTATGAATAAGTACGTGGATTTTTTATTATTGTTCCTCAAAGCATTTTTATAAGAATATCAATACGCATATCAATACGCAACACCAAGTATCATTAAGATGAGAATAATTATACATTACTCATCTCAAAATAGTAAAGCAACTTAAGCACAATTAACAACTCATATATTCGCATTTAATGAGAGCAAGTAGTTATCTAGCTAATTATTTTTTTAAAAGAATAAGTTAAATTACACGACAAGTAGAATACACTCAAGTTAGATATAAGTATGTACATATTTTTTTAGTTCTTATGACTTCAGCATTTCTTATACTTTTTGTAATACTTTAAAGGCACCGGATTTCGAGTTCAGACTTAAGACTCGATAGTTCATCATAATACACATACCTATATTTGTCTTGTTTGTGGCTTGACAAAATAAGGTATGCGAAGTATACAAATAATTTACTTATGTTTTTTAAATTACAAACGACATACATTTCACTGTACGAAATAATCTAGCTAATCTTTTCTTCTTTTTTTGGTAGGGTTGCTAATCAGATAAAAATATTTGTTATTATTTTTTTGTATACAAATCTCATCATCAGTTATACAGTACGAACACGCTTGATGCAATTAAAGTAGTATTCAATACAAAATGTTACGTTATGTCAAAATGTCATGCTATAGTGTCAAGTTGTGTGTAGAAAGAACGAGACCATAAAGACCGGTAAATATATAATAACCTTTTTTGGTATGTTTACCAGTTCTGTATATATAAATGCAATTATGACTAATATTTTGGTATATAGTAAAATGTAGATAACAATTTTTAAATAGATGGTACACTTTATAATCTAGATGTATTTTTTTGGAAGTTATTCAGCAATTAGAGTAATTTAAAATTTATAATACATTTTTTAGTAAAATACAGTAACGATCATATCATGATAAATAGGTACAAGTTGGATAGCCAATATGTATTACTGAGGGAACCCGGAAATTTCCCATATTTTAGTATTAGCGTCTTGGCCAGTGGATACTATAGAACTGTCGGTTAGCCACACGACACGGTTAACTTGACTTTGTGGATGAGCATCTGAAAAAAATATGAGGGAGTCATAAAGTCAATTTGTACTATAAATAGACAATTTTTACATACATGCACATTTGAAAAAATATTCAAACTTACTTTTAATGACAAGATGTTTATTGGGTTGCTCAACGCTCCACACAATTACAGTAGTATCCAAACTACCGCTTGCAACCAGCTTAGAATTTGGTGACCAACCCACGCAGGTGACGCGAGCAGAATGGAATCCCCATTCTTTGTTATGTGCCGGCTGTTTTTATAAAAATCAATATTTTTAATCAAGCGGCAAAACGTTGTTACGCATCAATCAATATAACTAAATACATGTACTAAAAGTCATATTAAAAACGTCATAAAAAATCACCTCATAAGTGGCAGTGGAATAAAGAACGACTTTTCTATGACCGTCAGATGCAGCCAAATAGTTTCCATCCGGAGAGAATTTGACATCTGTAACTGGTCCAAGATGTTCCATGGATGCTTTTAGAGAGAAAGAATTTCCGGTCACCACATACACGTGGGTCTGCGTAAAACACACACACAGGAAGCACAAAAAAAAATTCACACAAAAAATTAGATACATATAAAAACAAGTACACAGATACAACATTCTTCGTCAGCTTCTTTCAATAAATTTGGCTTAGTTCATTGTCCTTCTTACTCTGTTATTCATGGAACCACCGACAGCAACGTCACCCGAAACAGGATTTATAGCAAGGCTAGAGGGTTCGTAATCCACCGGCAGTGAGCCAACTTTCCGCCCATTCTCTATAATAAGCAACTACAGAAGAAAAAAACATATTGGTTCATCTTAATAGGTTGCTATTTATACTTGTCTGTAACATATGCATGCAAAACATACATGCATAAATTTAAACAGATAGTGCATCAAGATATTTACTACACACGTCGCAGACAAAGTGGTAGTAAAAAGAAATCGTAAAAATTGGTTTTCTAAAAAGAAGGAGGAAACATGCCTCCTTCACAGTCGCTACTATGACGCGATTCTCAGCTACATCCATACCACGCGGCTGTGATCCAAGCTTTAAGTCATTTGTATTTGTGTAAGCAAATGTATTGAGATCAACAAGGCGGAGCGTATCGTCAATGCCACATGTGTACAATGTGGAACCCAAAACTTTCATTCCATTGATTTGATTTCCATGGCCCGTGCCGCTTATACGGTCGTTTACTCCGGTTGCTGCGTCCCAATACGTGACAAAGCCGTCGTGGGAACCGGTGAAGATTTTGGTGCGATCATCATTCAAGCACATCACTGTAATAGGTTTGTTATGACCCTGCAACAATCATAAAGACAGGAATTTCAAAAACAATGATTAATAGTCCATGACAAAAGATGAGTGATGCTGATGATAATAAAAATGGACCAGAGCAAGAATTTCTTAAAATAAACTGGATGATGTCCATGTGTGCCCATGTGCCCATAATTTTCATAGTCAAGTACCAAAATGAGTTTCAGAAAAATATTTTAATGTATGCTTACCTTCACAATCCGGACTGGCTTGCTTGGATTGTTAATATCCAGATAGTTGATGAATCCGCTAAGAGATACTGTAATAATGTGTTGGCCTTGCCACAAACAAGAAACCTAAAAATGTAAATTATGTAAAAGTTAAATAACTGACAATAGAATTAACAATGAGTCGTATAGTTTGAAATATATTTTTTCAGTCATAACCTGTTGATCATCAACCGCAGTCCCCATCAAAAACTCAGCAACTACGCTCTTCGATTCCACCTCCCAAATTTTACACGTTTTATCACCAGATGAAGTCAATAACATTTTGCTGTCCGGGCTCCAGGCAACACCATAAACGCCGCCATTATGAGCTGGACTTCCTAATTCAGTAATTAGCTCGGAGTCTTTTGCATCGTACACGAAAACTTTACCGTCGAACCCACCCGAGGCGAATTTATTTCCGTCTGGGGAGTATCTTACAGCTTGTACGTAACGCGAATGATCCTAAAACACAAAACAAAGGAAATGTTGAATGTAAAAGTGCAAAGCAAGTTTCATGAGATTCCATAAATAATATATTATTTAGCTTACAGTTTTTGTCATTTTGAACTTGAACGGTGGGCCTTCATAAATACCGATAGTGTTATCCTCACTACCAGTCACAATTCGGAAGGGACGGGTGGGCTTGAAATCGGCCGAGTTAATTGGTTTGGATTGTCCAGAAATTTCTCCGACGGAGGTTCCAGTATCCGCCATGAACACATGTCCGAATCTAAGTGGGAAATCAACATGACATTATAACTCTAAATAATATGCATGCAAAAAACAAACGGGGAATATGTATTATAAAAACGCACTTCTCTCTCCCTTCGCCCACGGCAACCATTCTCTGACTATCAGCTGACCATGAAATGTCTTTAATTGGTCCCAGGAATGGAGTGAACTCATTTTTAAGAATATGCTCCTTATTAACAGTATCCCAAATTCTCAGCCTTCCAGTATTATCTGTAATTAGTTAATATAATCAACATTAATACTTTCATGCATCATAAACTCCAAATGCTATTTAATATAAATTGCTTGACATACCTCCAGAAGCAATATAGAAACCACTCGGAGAATACTTTGCAACGACAACGGGAACCGAATGCTCAGTATAAATGTCAGAGATCGACGGATCCTAAAATAACAAACAAAGGTTAACTGTAATCTAGGCAACTTTAAAGATTATTCTTCAAACACACAAGAATAACACTAAATTAATTTTACATCAATGTTGCGGATGATGACACTGTTGTTATTACAGTAAAGAAAGTTTTTCCCTTTCGGATCACCACCCAAAACAATGGGATTCCCACGCTGGGTTCGTGGAAGCGATGCCAGTGTATTACCTAAAATCAATACATGAAAAATTCATAAAACGTTTAATTAAAGCCCATTAACATGTACATTTAACACTTGAAAACTGCTTTCATATAAAGCAAATATTATGAAAACTTACGACAAGTGTATGACATCCTGGAAGACTGGCTGAATAACTTAAATCTCTGCTACTTTTTTTTATCTTTCAAAACTTTCGTCCAGTTAAATCTTCAACTAATTTAAGTCAACTCTCTTCTTTAAAATCACTTTGTTCTCCAGCTTAATGAGCAAGTAAACTTTGCAAGTCTTTCCGTGTCTTTCTTTCTTAGCCTCCACCCACGCACTGTCTCTCTCTCTGACTAACTAGATTACTTTTAATTGTAAATATCTTTTAGCCAGCAGTACTCACAAAAATGTAAAACAGAATGATGATGATGATGATCACACTAGCAAAAAATAGCAAAGAAACACAATTCCGGCAAAAAATTGCACAACTATATTATTGTACTAAACTGAGTGTTACTACTTGCATAACAACTTCTATTCTGTCAATGTTTACAGAGAGAGCAACCCAACATACACAGAAGTGTAATGATAAATGCTACTACTTCCGTTGGGATATTTTTTTTTTGGTGTGTGAAAATGAAATTAGTTCGCTTTTTAAAACGAATCTAAATAGCTGTCTTCTTGGTATACCAACAAAACGGAAAGAAGTTCAAGAGCCAATAAAAAAGTTCCATTTGCTAATGTAATGCTGAAGACTGCAAAGTGGACTTCTTCTTAGCTGGTTGGTATGTATGCTGTACGATATACGATGATAATAAGATGATGAGTAAGTGTATTTATGAAAGAAAAAATTATAACACCAAAATATTTTCTGTCTATCTGCCGGAATCTCGGAATATGAGAGAAAAAAATGACTTTTTAGCACTTCTTATTGCTTCTCTGCTCTGTGGTGTATCCCTACTTTATAAGTTTATCTGTCTGTTTTATCGCTGTATTGGTTGTGTGTATCTGTATTCTGTATGTTATTCTTTTCAGCAGCAGTTTGTATGTATTTTTTAGTCTGACTCACCGCTGAGTTTCTTGACTGATTTGTGTGCGATGGATGGTTGATGATGGTAAATGGTTAGAGAGGTTCAATTCGCTTGAAAGCTTTGCTTGTGTATTTTGAAGCATTCAATCTGTCGAGTACTAATCCAAAAAGTCCAACTTTTTTAAAAATATATTTCATTCACTGACTCTGTGCTATGCTTTTTGCTATTGCGGTTTCGTTTTTTAGTAAGTTTACTACTTGCTACATAAAATTTGAAACGGCTTGTATTACACAGGCTATATACACTATATATGATTATGGAGGAGAGATATGCCATACAAAATTATGAACAGAATTGAGTCACTTTTTTATCTGTACAATGCAATGTACACAAGTGCACAGTTTGTAATACAAAGTTTGGATGCAATATTTTGAGCGTAAAGGAGAATATAGATTTTCATATGACCATTGTGAATGAGATGCAAAGCGATCAGCTTAAGCTCCTTTTTAAATACATATGTATATACATGGAAATGAAAATGCAAGTAAACGTAGAGATTGAACCACAACGTATCCAGTATTCATGAAAACTTTTGTTGTATAATTAAACTAGTGTTGGTGGCCCGTAACAATATGATGCCGGTGTTTATATCAAACTCCGAGAATCAAAATCCATGAAAAGTTTGTAAAATTTCCGATCTCCTATTGTACCAGTTCTTCCATTTAAGCATGTTGTTTTCAAATTTAAAAAAGAAAGCAGTTTGGTAATCTTCGATTTGAAACCTTTGTTTTTATGTATAACGTAATATTTTAATTTTCGAATTAGGACAGATGCCGAATTTCATCTCAAAATTGCCAATTTCCACTTTTTTAAGTAACACACTTAAAAATTTACGATTTAAATCTCAGTTTTAAAATCGATTTCTACCATTAAAAATTCTCAAATTTATTGTAAAGAATTTATAGCGTTGAATTCGTGATTTTATTTTATTACTTCCCCCAGAGGCATGAATTTTTAGTTTAGCCGATTAGGCGAGTCTGTAACAGTAATTCGAATGAAACAAAAGATTTGTTCGAAACGCCATTAAGCATATTTCGCGAATCTTATTTTGAAGTTATGTCGAGTACAAAATGTACGTAGGGCATTGCATAGTGGTGGATGACACACACACACATTACTTTAATATGTAGTTATAGATATGAATGTATGTGAGTATCTCCGGTTTAACACAGTACTAATACATAATAGCAACTGGCAACACCACAAAGGATGATAGTTTTATGTATTTTCTGTAATGATGACAAGTAAAATGAATCTGTAATCTATTTACGTAAAATGGGATGAATCAGATCAGATCAGCAAATTATAAAAGTCGGGTTTATCTCAATAATTGATGTCATCACTCCTACGATACTCATCATCACACTAAAATCCAATTCTAAACCACAGCGTAAAAGTAGGAATTAGTTTGTAGCGAATGGTCAAATGATGAATACATGATAATTATCGAATCTAAAAATGGACTAAAACATTCCCTTTTTGCCAACTGCCAACAAAACCTTCAAATCAATGTAATCGTCATTTAAACGTCAATATTTGAAGTTCATTTTCGGTTAATTAAAATATTCATGGACTTGGAATTCATGTATGTTTTTTTTTCTCTATAAAACGCTGCATTACTCCATCATTTATGTCAATTTATGTCATTTTAACGCTTATAAATATTTTTATTTCGTTTAGACGAACAACACTTGTTTTTCTTTCTTCTACCACAATATTTTATTACTGCTGCACCATAAAAAGCCGGTATGCCATTGCCATATACATACATGTAGTATCAATAACAATATAAATGAGTACTGAATTCACTTCTCTGAAGTTCTTTTTCTGAATACATGTGTCTGCGCTTAC
Organism: Entomobrya nicoleti; assembly: GCA_034695465.1. Lineage (NCBI taxonomy): Eukaryota > Metazoa > Arthropoda > Collembola > Entomobryomorpha > Entomobryidae > Entomobrya > Entomobrya nicoleti. The sequence continues at coordinate 71,433 of JAQFZG010000025.1, forward strand.
TTTTTCTTTATGTGAGTGGTACTCTCATTGTA
>JAQFZG010000026.1:0-70712 GCA_034695465.1 Entomobrya nicoleti
GCATTCGCTATGCTACAATGCTACACTATACGGACGGACAGACACGCAAACATTCTATTTTATTTAAAGAGTTGATGACTGGTGACATGTGATAGGACATTTTTCTACGGAAAACGCATAAACCTCAAGGGTGCCCGAAGTTGCAGTTGTTGATTAAGTTTTTTCCAAACTGTCAGCTATATTTATTTATTTTTAGCAACTTCATACGTTCAGTTTCATAAAAAACCAATTCATTGAATACCGTTTTCTGTTATTTGATCACGTTAAGACATTGGAAACAATAATGCTTCTTTACTCAGTATTACAGAAACATGACACCATGATGTTTTCCCTATCTAACTTTAAGCTTAAGAACTGCATGGTCGCATGCAAACTGGGCTGCGTCCTGCGACTTGCGAGCATGAAAAACTTGCAATTTACTTTACTTTGCAGTATTGACTAAAACATTTAATGCATATTTTCCGTGATGTTTTACTTGTGAATACTATGAAACTAGAATGATGTTAGGATTGTCAATATTCCACGTATGTAGCTATTAGCAGGTATTGAATACGTTGTACGTAAATACATGTGCTGGCTTATTAAGCCACGTCAAAGCCAAACATTATCTAATCAATTGCTAACTTTTTATCACTTAATCATTTAACGATGTTTTATGTCAATAAAACCGAAATGAAACACGAACATTTGTGCAAATACAAAAATTCGAAATCAGACGGTCTTAAATCATAACCACGAAATAAAACATAGTGACCTGAAAACTCTGTCCGCCTTCATTGGGACTTATCACGAATACATTTAATTTAACCAAAAAAATAGTCTTCTTTCATTTTTAGCAAGTGTAGGGCAGGTGACTATATAATTCATTCATCTTTTAAATCCACCATTACCATTCCAGTTTAATATTCCAGGTAAATATATACACAGATTTAGATAAGTCTTCACCATGTGCAGTTATGTAAATAATATGATGATAACATTAGCATGAGATGAAATGAAACAATGTCAGTAGTTCAAAAAGGCAATACCTTGGATGATTGCAAATATAGTTAAAATATGTAATGTGTAAAACATACCCCTGAAATCTAATGACTTATTTTTTTAGCGTTGAACGATTGCAAACATTCAAACGAGCTTTTATTTTGAAGTGTGTATTTTGGGGCTAATTAAGAATCTGCGTGGTCCACTCATAATTTGTACAACTGTCGACCCAATAAAAAATCGAACTTCGTATTTTCGGAGATTTCTATGTTCTATCAGCTATATAATAGAACCATAATATTTGTCAAGATTTCTAGAAAATTGAAATTGTCATTCTAGGGACCTAAAAGTAATCATACAAACCAAATAGAAGAAGAAAACTAATTTAAATTGATTCTATTTCTAGTAAAAAACAACTGGTTATGCAATAAAACATAATGCAATGACTTATAAGAATGCATCATATGAAACATGAAAATATGACTTCTACAAAAATATTTAAATTCAACCCAAATGAGTACGTAGACATGACCAACTGGCCTACGACGAAATTCAATTAAACATTACATAATTTTTAAATAATTAAAGTAAGGCTGAGTTATTTAGATGTTTCAAAAGTGTGATCACAAATCAGAAAACGTCCCTATAACACATATATAGCACATATCCATCAGAAACAATATAGCAGTGACAAGTAAATGTGACTTGAGGCTTGTTCACCCCACCGCTCATTGTTTTTATGCCTTATGTGCCATTTAATCAACCGAGCGGACCGATATGGTGTTGTTGTTCGACCGACCCAATAAATTGTTTGCAATTTGGTTGATTTTGCAGTTTGCTCTCAGAGCATTTCTGATGCATGAAAACTTATGTGAGTTTTCTCTTTCTCCGAATTAATTTTTAGTACGCCTTTCCCACTTAATCATTAAATTATGACCAACCAGTGAGGATTCAAACCTTAACTAAAAGAGCAAGGTACCAAAGTACCACATCGGTATGTAACATTTAACTGTAATTAATATTAATATATTCTTACTGCAATTATGCTGAAACCGGGGATAACTTGTAGGTAAGTTTAGCCACGCTTTAGTGTTATAATTTCACTGATTACACTTACAAATTTAAGTCTTTTTTTACAAAACGGCAGTCAATAGTTTAATTATTAGTCACTATCATGCATCTCTATCATAATTGATATTTAGCGTCCTAAATTACTTACAAATTACTGTGAATTTAATTCATGGAATTAAACAAGAGTTGAACTTTTCCTTGTATGATAAGCACTTGTACACTACACTTTTACGTCAACTTTAGAGAAAAAGATCAAAATTCAGATGCGATAAGATGCGTCCGCTGTAGTGCCAACAAGATGATATTATGACAGCTGTTTTGATGTGAGAAAAGAAGGCACAAAAAAACAATCCATTTCCATTATTCCATAGTCCATGCATGCAAGCATTCCTCTACTCTACTGCACCTACAGTAGTAGTCCATCCATCCCGATTCCCGTCCCGTCCCGATATCATCGTCATACTTCCAACTTCAGATTTGCTTAATCCAAAATCTAAAGTTGAGCATAAAGCATAGCATGTATGCAGGAAACAGGAAGCCATTCCATGTTTCAAATCTTTTGACTTTTAAAAAGTAGGCTTGGAAGGAAATGTATGTGGAAATGAAAATGGAGAGTTTGTAATTTGTCAACCAAACGGTAAAGATGAAAGACTGAAATCGCACGTCAGCTCAGTCAGCTCCACTCCAACTGAGAAGTGTACAAAGAGCAGAGAGTCAGAGAGTGCATCAAGTTGTTGTGGGTGTTGTGTTCATGCACCCGGCAAAAGAAAAGTGAACATTTTGGTCTCAGATGAGATGATCATGAATTTACACCAAATGAACATGCTTGTTCTGCCGACGAGATCGTCAAAAATTCGACACGGTTTGGCGTCAGTAGACTGAAAGGTTTTGAAGACTGTAAAATTAGTAGAGTTGATCTAGTTTGACTTTGAGTTAGAAGTTTTGACATTTTGACATTCCATGTTTACTTCTAATTACTAATTAGACATCCATTGTGAAGAGTGCAGACATCAAAGTAAAAAGTGTGTGCACTGAGAAAGCACGTGCATTTTGCGCATAACAATGCATTTTTTGCGTAATTTGTCAGTTTCTTCATTTGTCACGTTTTAAGTGAAACTCAATAGCATACTAGTACCATAAACATAACGTGACCTGAATTGTCTGTGGTTGTGCAAACATTACCGTTAATTTCGATCGGCAAAGCTCGTTCACTTCAAGTTTTATATCATTTATACCATAGTATTGATTTTTTGCTATTTTGGTACCTGTACCTGTGCGTGTAGAACAAGTTTTCTTCGGAAATAACAAGATTTTTATTTGGATACTATCTTGTTAAATTCGTTTCATTTTTAACTTAGTTAAAATGAGTGGTGGGTTCAGAGGTGGCGGTGCGCATTCAATGCGAAGAAGTAACAACTATCAGGATACTCCATTGGTCAAACTAGTGGAAGAAGTAAGATAGCGTGTAGTATAGTTAATTTCATTTATTACCACTGTGGCATCGACATTTATTAATTAATATTAAATTACATGATGGCTTATTTCATTTTGAAAAGTAATTTGAGTATAAATACTAAATTGTAAGCTGTAAGGGTATGTTTTTCTAATCGTGGCATTTTTTTTTGCTGATTTTTAGTACCTGCACCAGTACAATCATTTGTCGGTCATAAATTTGGATCAAATGGGCGAAGTCATCAGACAGAAGTCTTTCCGACACGCACGAATGAAACAATCTATCTTTAAAGAACAGTTAAGACGAGGTAAGTTAAACATATCCGGCTTTTTTAAATCCCTTGGATTTTTGGTTATAGTAAATGAAGTTTCGGTTTTATCTCTTGTTGCTCTGTAGCTTTTGACATATACTCTGAAAGTCAAAGTAAAAAGAACGAAGAGTTTTCGGGAGCTGATTTTGTAGTTGATAATACGCCGTTGACGGAGGAAACTTTGAAAGAAATGGAAGGGTATCCCTCTGATTCTGATAGTGATGGTTTGGAGATCGATGTAAGTATAAAATCCAGTATTTAATGTTGATCTATTTACGTTTGTAAGATTGTGATCATTGATCTTGTAAATATATGTGTAATATTGTGTATCTTCTAGGAATCCTCCTCTATCGTTGTTGCGAAGGATGCGGGAGTCAGCCTAATGAAAAATCTGTACCTGCCCGTGCCCTCAGCAAGCACTGAAAATGAAACAATCAAACAGGACCACAAGGTGCCTGACGCTAAGAGCGAAACTGAAAAACAGGATAAAAATGATTGCATAAGTATCTGTAGCAGCAATGATGCATCTATACAGCCCGAAACAGTGGTCAAGTCTGATCGTCTTTTGTCCGAGGTCGCACCAAAGGTGGCTGATATTTATGAGGACATCATTACCAAGGACAAGGAAGAAGACAATGACAGTGGATCTGACTTGGAAATAATTGAAGAAGTTCCTCATGAAAGACAACAACCTACAGTCATCACAAATGGTTTCACCACCATTTCCTTCACTTCTGGGCCATCTTCTGGAGGACCAACAGAGCCACAGAGAAAATCAACTCGAATGAATTCCTTCAATGAAAAAAGTAATTTAGCAATCAATAACGAACTGTCAATCTCCAAAATACCAAAGGCCCGGCTAGATGCTAAAGGTTTCAGTCCCGTAGTACCGCCCACTAAAAGGACTGGAGGTATAAAACGAAAACAAGAAGTTGCCGATCAGAATGAAGGAATTTCTGAGGATTTTACAAGAAAAAGGCCCAAGAAAGAAGTTGCCGTTATTACAAATACTGGGTACAAACTTCAGGATTTCGCTGGTTCAGAGAAAGTTGTGGAGGTATGGAGTAGATATCAAATAATTTCGAATAATTTGTCTTTTATCAATAGTATTATTAATAAAAAATAATATTTTCCCTCGTATTAGGAAATCTGCAAGATGCTGATGCATTTAAAGCATCCAGAAGTTTATCAAACTCTCGGAGTGACACCACCCAGAGGATTCCTTCTTCATGGTCCTCCAGGTCACTAACCTTACTTAAATTTGTGAATCAAATGTGATGTTTGTTTGTTATGATGTCTTTTGTGCCAAAGTTTAACCGTAGTATAATTGCACATTGCAGGAACGGGGAAAACTCTGTTGGCCAATGCTATTGCCGGGGTTCGTTAAACATATTAATATTATATTGCACTTTTTAAGTACTACAACCACATACATTTAAAAATAGGTTATTTCATGTATACATAATGGTTTTCACGATCACGTTACAGGAACTACTGTTGCCTATGTTAAAATTAGCTGGAACGGAACTTGTGTCAGGAATTTCTGGCGAGTCGGAGAGTAATATTCGGGAATTGTTCAACCAAGCTGTTGCCGTTGCTCCATGCATTGTATTCATTGATGAAATTGATTCAGTGACACCAAGAAGAGACAATGTGCACAAAGAAATGGAACGCAGGATTGTAGCGCAGTTACTTTCTTGCATTGATGGTACAGTATAAAATACAATAAAATTCGTAGCTCAGTTTCACGTTTGCCAATAATCGTATTTATTTCATATGTGCAAGTGCAAATGTTGTAATATTGTATTTCAAAGATCTTGTGAACAAGGAAAAGGGAAGCCAAGTTTTATTAATTGGAGCAACAAACCGTATTGAAGCTATTGATACTGCATTACGAAGAGCGGGTCGTTTTGACAGAGAAATTTGCCTGGGAATTCCAGATGTCAAATCACGAGAAAAGATTCTCTCCGTAATATGTCATGACCTAAAGTTGGAGCCAGACTTTTCAATCGAGCAACTCTCTAAGCTGACGCCAGGCTATGTGGGAGCTGACTTACAGGCTCTTGTAAGGGAAGCAGCTGTGCAAGCAGTAAATAGGAAATTGTTGTGCCAGGAGGCCGATGAACCTACACTTTCAGCCCCTGTGACGTCAGAAGTTATGGAAGTTGATATTTCCGACGTCGCTGATACTGCTGCGCCAAAAGAGGATCCGAATGATGAATCAGATGCCAAGCAAAAAGACGAACCTTCAGATACCAAGCAAAATGAAGACCTTTCAGATACCAAGCAAAATGAAAACCCTTCAGATACCAAGCAAAATGAAGACTCTTCAGATGTCAAGCAAAATGAAGACTCTTCAGATACCAAGCAAAATGAAGAACCTTCAGATATCAAGCGAAAGGATGAGCTTTCGGATACCAAGCTAAAAGATGGGCCTTTGGATACGAAGCAAAAGGGCGACCTATCAGATTCAAAATGTTCTGAAAGTAAAGTTTCAAATCCAATGAGATGGATTAAAGAAACTGCTCCATTGTCATCAGACGAACTTCAAGACTTGTTTGTGACCATGAAAGACTTTGTTTTTGCTTTGAAGAATGTACAGCCTTCTTCAAAGCGTGAAGGCTTTGCTACGGTTCCTGACACTACTTGGAACGATATTGGAGCTCTACAAGACATTCGTGATGAACTTCAAGTTTCTATTTTGGTGAGTTAGAAGTTATAATTCTTTTTTATGGTATGTAGGTTCGATGTTTTGTTAGTTATAAAGAACTATTAATATACTTGTACAATGTGTTGTTATATTCAGGGACCTGTAAAGCATGCAGAAGCATTCAAAAGGCTGGGACTTACGACGCCTGCAGGTGTATTACTATGTGGACCTCCAGGTTGTGGAAAAACTCTACTCGCTAAAGCTGTGGCAAACGAAGCTGGTATCAATTTCATTTCTGTAAAGGGACCAGAGTTATTAAACATGGTAAGTTTGATATTTCATTGTAGAAAATTGTAGTGGTTTGTCGTGATTCGCTTTAGTCTAATTGGTGGATAATTGGCATTTAGTACGTGGGAGAAAGTGAACGCGCGGTAAGGCAATGTTTCCTCCGTGCCCGTAACTCAAGTCCATGTGTGATATTTTTTGATGAGCTGGATGCTCTTTGTCCGCGAAGGAGCGATCATGCTGATGTAAGTTGTAATTAAAAAGCATAAAAGCGTTGAATGGTTGAATCATTTACGCATGTGTTATTTTCGAACACTTGGAGTTAAATAAATTATTTATATGCATATTTTAGAGTGGTTCGAGCGGGCGTATTGTAAACCAATTACTGACTGAAATGGATGGAATGGAAGGCAGACAGGGTGTGTTTGTTATGGCGGCTTCAAATAGACCTGATATCATAGATCCTGCTGTTTTACGTCCAGGACGATTGGACAAGATCTTGTTTGTCAATTTGCCAACTTCGAGTGACAGATTTGAAATTTTAAAGGCCATTACTAAGGTTGACTTATAATTATTGCATACATTTTGGATTTTTCGTGTAATACTTTATTGTCTTAGTCTGATCATTACTCAAATGTTTCGTTTTGTTATCAGAATTCAGAGAAGCCTGTTTTAGCAGATGACGTAAACTTGGAAGAAATTTCTGCTTGCCCTGAATGCGAAAACTACACTGGAGCTGACCTTGCTGCTCTAGTCAGAGAAGCGTCCATAGCAGCTTTTCGGGAGCTCGTTTTGCGTCCTCTAAATGAAAACGCAGATTTCAAATTGGATGGCGATCTCAAAGTGTACCGTCGTCATTTTACGGTAGCCTTTGCTAAAACTAAGCCATCTGTCGGAAAAGATGTAAGAAACAAATAAGTTATGACTTAAATTGAAACTTTAGTTGCAAAATCCTGTAATAAATATTCATTTGTTTGTTGAACAGGAACGAAAGAAGTATCAATCGATGGCTGAAAAGTATTCCAGTATTCGTTAAATGATCGATCTTGCGTTAACACTATTAGATTTTATGTTGGATAATCTATTTTTATCATTCTAGTTCTAATTAACTGTCATTACTTGATATTCAAAATGAATTATTTTATGTCTGTAATAAAAAAAACTTATAACTTTCTTTGTACGATCGAAATGATCAGTTTAATTATCACATTTTGATGCTTGTAAATATTATAATAACTACTACTAGTGTGAAAAATTGCTCCCTATGCAATATGCGAGTCTACCAAGACCAACTTAAGTGGGAGTGGAGTGGACCAGTATATACATAGTGAATAAATTGTGGGCAGTGTGGTAGAACATCGTCATTTTTCTAAATTGGTCTACATTTGGGAGAAAAATCCGTTACTTGCAACAGTTGACATATTCAGGTGGGTATTTTGGGCGGTTTCTATTATTTTTACAACAATTTATTCACGACTGTGACATACTTTTAAAAGGTTGTAATACGTTCGCTGAATACGAGTTTAGCTAATTATGCGTGAAATCTCAATACGCACTATTTAGTATTTATGGCCAATGCTTGCTAAATATGCATTGGTGCAATAAATTACAATCAATTTTATCAAGTTGCACCTCACTCGTCCATGCCATTTATGGGCTAGTATTAAGTGTCTTCATCTCATTACATATTTACATAATGATAATGATCTTCATGAACCATGTACGAAATATGACGTACTTTGCACTTGTTCGAAATAAGCATAATGTGACAATAAAAGCCGTAAAAGGAAACAATGCCAGTAGCCGACCATATGCATGCAGCGCAATACATTACCTGTTTGACGACCATGCAGTATTAATTAAGTTTGATTAACGGGAGTCGATATCAATCTCTAGTATCCTGGTAGTAGATTCCTGTTCATCTTCTTCTGCTTAAAGTTTGAGATATTTGGCTTGCATGCATGGTGCACCGGTGTTAGAGTTCAAGGAAAGTTAATCGGTGTTTTGAAGTTACGACTGGTCTATCAGAATTAAAATGGCTGGAATTCACAAGATTTTGACGGGATCGGTGTTTCTGGTTTTATTAGCTGCAACCTTTGCAGAAAAACGTTATAATGGGTAATTATTTAAATTCTTATTCATTCTTATTTATTCTGCTCAAAGCTCGTTCTTATATTTTGCCGACATTACATTACAGGTACAAAGTTTACACACTGAAGAAAGCTAACAATGACACCCAATATAAAGCCTTGTTGGAGTTTCAGAAAAAGTTCAAAACGGTGGACTTTTGGTCAGATCCAAGCAGGAGGAGACCGACTGACATTATGGTATATCATAATGGGATATTCCACTTTTCATGGAATGATGCAGTTGATTCATAAGATCATGTACAATTTTTGCATGCCCTTTTTTTTAAATAGGTGTCGCCAGAAGATTTAACAAAAACTGAACAATATCTGCACTCACATGGACTAGAATATTCTGTTGCAATATCTGATGTTCAGAGGTATTCGTGACAATTATAGTTTACGTACTCTACTTGCATTTTTTATATGTGATACATATTTTTTCATAATTATCATCAAACAATAATAGCGCTGTTGAAAAGGAAAAGCCAAGAGAAATCCGTCAGGCTGGAATGAATTGGAGAGATTATCAGCGACTAAAAACGGTAAACGATAATTAGTGTATTATCTTTGACTTGTTTGCTAAATATTTATTTATTCGAAACGCTCAATCTTTGAGTATTAAATAAAACTGTAATTCAAAAAACTTTGCATTTGTCTGATTTTAATCAAGATTCATGATTGGCTTGAATCACTTGCATCTTACAACCCACAAGTGGCAAACATTGGATCTATTGGAAGGTCCACTGAGGGTAGGGACCTTAAAATGATTAAACTATCGAAAAATCCAGAGAGGAATAATCCTGTGATGTAATTTAAACTTTAACTATCACATACAACACAATCATACAATACAAAAGTTTAAAAAATCAATAAGTAAATTCTGATTTTTTAAATCATTTTAGATATATTGATGGAGGTGAGTGAAATATACTTTATATTTTTGGAAGTTTTTCTTGTTATCACCCTCTCATGAGTACTAAAAATTATTTTTGTTTCAGGCATACATGCTCGAGAATGGTAAAAACGTGGTGCAACTTTTTTTAACCAATATACCCTTGATACTAGCTATAGTTTATATGTTAAACAGTATGGAAGAATTAATTATAGAGGGCACATGGTATTAATTATTAATTATGTAGGATTTCTCCAGCCGTAGTCACTTATATCACAGGAAAATTAATGTCCCTTTCGCCACAAGACAAGGATTTACTTGAAAATGTGGACTGGCACATTGTACCAGTACTAAATCCTGATGGTATGGTTCACGTATAAGCGTAATAAAATTTAAATCCGCCATATCAAATCATAAGTGATGTCGTTGCTTTGCAGGCTATGAATACACATTTAATGAGGACAGATTGTGGAGAAAGTCAAGATCCGTACACAATGGTCAACGTTGTGTCGGAGTAGATCTGAACAGAAGTAAGAGCCTTTTTTAGTCAAAATTGGTAATCATACCAGTTGCATAATTTTGCATTGTCCTTGTTGAATCGCTAATTAACTTCCTCTTTACTCTACCTGTTCCAAGATTTCGATTTCCACTGGGGTGAAGCTGGCACCAATGATGATCCATGTAGAAATACTTATCCAGGACCTTTCCCATTTAGCGAACCAGAGGCCAACAATACCGCAAATTATCTTTTTAACAACAGGAATAGAATTAGAGCGTACCTCACTTTTCACAGCTATTCCCAGGTTGTCCTCATATTATGCATTTCAATTAATGATTTACAAAAAAAGATTACCTTTAACTTAAAATTTGTATTTTCATGCATGCTATGCAGTTGTGGTTGACACCATACGGATACACCGAAGATTTGCCTCGTGATTACGAAGAATTGGTAATGCAGTTTGCATAGCATATTATTATGCATTGATTCTTTTTATGAAAGATTTTTAAATGTGTACATGTAATATATAATGTAGGAAGACTTAGGACAAAGAGCTGCGCAAGCTTTAGGCAACGTCTACGGCACAGAATATGAAGTTGGAGCACCTAGTCACATTTTATGTAAGTAATTGAAGTGATAAGTAGGAATTATCAGTCTCATCGTGTTAATTTGTATACATTGAGACTACTTGAGTGTTTCATTGACGTTTAATCAATCATGATTCATGACTCATGACTTTAAGACTACCAGTCTCGGTCACTAACATCAATATATTCATTTCGCATTCATTTCATAACAATTTTTGTGCCGCGAAGATTCCAACAGTGGAAGCAGTCGTGACTATGCGAAAGGGGTTCCAGGTATTAAATACTCCTACACAATTGAACTGAGAGATCAAGGGGACTTCGGCTTCCTTTTACCCCCACAGCAGATCCTCGCAACATGTGAAGAAACTTGGGAAGGGGTCAAGGTCATCGCTAGACAAGTTGCTAGAGAGAGACCAAGCGGTCCAACATTTTCTGACATTTACAACAGCATTGTAGCGACTGATCCTATAGACAGAACTAAAGTTGATGTGGACGGTCTTGGACTTTAGGCACAGATAAATAATAACGTTAGGCATAGCATATAAATAAGCATAATTAATCACTAATTAATCACTAATTGTTATATTGTATGTAAATATGTTATTACAATGGGCACATTCGAGATTTAATTTATTTTTGTCAAATGGATTCTGAATAAACTAAACTTAACAGCTTTTTTGTATTCTGCGACGAACCTACAAATTACATGAAATATGAATATTAATATGTTGAGAAAAATATTTAACAAAAGCTTCTAAAAAGCTGTTTGACTAATTCTTCAAATATAACTATTTTCTTGTTGTGTATTACAATTTTTTTAAACAATTTGAGAATTTTTCATTTTAATTTTGTATCAAGGGATTTATGACAGCAAAAAATTAGCAGTCACATATATTTATATGCATTTTGTAGATTTGTACAGCGGCAGCAGCCAAGACTGGGCCCGAGAATATGCCAAGGTAAAATACTCCTACACAATTGAGTTGAGGGATGAAGGAGAACGAAAATTTCTTTTACCACCAGACGATATTCTTCCTACCTGCGAAGAAACCTGGGAAGCTGTTAAAGTTGTGGCTCGCTACCTTAATGATATAAGAAATTCAGATAAGATTACTCTGCTGACTCTGCTGAGTAGTTTAAATGAGTCAACTACTTCTCCATTCCGACCACCTCCATTTCGGGTGATACGAAGTACCACTCCCAAAGACGAGGATTATGATGATGAGTCAAATGAGTCAAATGACACCGAAGAGGATGACGACGAAGAATAAACTTAAATTCTCATACTTGATGATTTATAATCGAACAAATAAAGTTCAAAATGACTTTTTGATTTCCTTTCAAAGTAAAAGTCTACAAAAAAACGTATTTCAATGTTTTTTTAAATACCAAAATAAAGCATGTCATACTGGAATCATCTAAAAGATAAATGAAGACAAACTGGGTCAGGTTTGAAGTTGGGGTAATCTGAGACAATTTTCATTCACTACTGAAAAATTATTTTATAAATTATTGAACTCATTCATACAATTATAATATCTCAACTAGACCAGAAATAACCTGATGAATCGAAAGGAATATTTCTTCCAAAGTTGAAACAGAACTTTTAAATCGCATCGTTTCAAACTGGTACATATCTTTAAAAAATGAATGCATTTTCTCACTCGAAGGTAAATTTCTTATATTGTTCCACGAAAAAAAGAGTAATCAATCACATAAAAAACACGTTCACGTAAAAGCAAAATGTGCTTCCATGAACCCATACTGGTCCTTCCAAGGCCAAGGTCGCTGAACGCTAAATTTTTAAAAGCGAATTCTTGTCAATGTAGAAATGCGCATTGCACCAGAATGGAATAAACCTCGTTAAGAGATAAAATCTGGAAATCATGGAAAGTTTATTGGGGATATTGAGGTGAGAATGAACTGTTTACGATTATTACCGGCGGAATGTTCTCAACAAAAACAGATCATGTACCTGTATTTCTAGATAATTTATCTCATACTTGCCTACACCTCACAAGAAACGTGTAATAATTCATAATTAGTACTTGATAAATATTCATTAGAGTATATAAGGAATTCATACAGAATGTTAAAAATGTTTTTACAGTCGTACTTTCCCCTTCCATGAGATCTCGTCGCAGTATAGCGTCCCCATCCATCATGGAAATTCATCTTGTCGCAGTATTATTTGCCTCCCTTTTTTCCACTTTGGTGGAAAGTAGGGTCAATTACAATGGGTAAACTATTATATGAATTGCAGACTTACATTTTAAATTGAATTTTTATAGTACGATTTTCTGACCAAAACTTTTTTAAATTAAATTTTAGCTATCAAGTTCTCCGAATCAATGCAACGCAAAGCAGAGCATTTGAAGCGATGAAAAATTTATTTGTTCGCGATGAAATTGATTTCTGGAGTCCACCCTCAAAAATCGGAATGACTGATGTGCTGCTTTCCCCAACAAGAATTTCAGCATTCAGAACATTCCTGGACACTTTGGGTGCTCCATATGAAGTCTTGATTGATAATCTGGATTAGTAAGTGATATATTCAAAATGACTATTGGCATACGAGAGGTTTAAAAAATTAATATTTAAATTTTGCATTTCTTTATCCAGTGAAATTGAGTATGAAAGGCTTAACTATCTTGCCAGCTCTGAGTATGAATTCAGGAATGAGATGAATTGGAATGCTTACCAACGTCTTCAAACAGTAATTGAAATATAATGAAAGTAACGGTTTTTTGAGAAGTAAACTAAAATTATGATAAAATTGATTAGATTCATGAATGGATGGATGGATTAGCAGAGAAATATCCCTCAATGGTTACTATATTCAACGTTGGAAATAGTACCGAAGGTCGCCCTTTAAAGGTTATGAAAATTTCAACTGGAGAATCCCGTGCAGACAAACCTGCTATTTGGCTTGATGGAGGTAGATAAAGACTAAACTACTTGTACATAGCTAAATTAAATATTTCCATTGTCTTTAAGTATATATTAAAATTAAAATTATTACTTTTCATGATTCAAATCTAGGAATTCACGCTAGGGTAAGCTCCCCATAATCATACATTATATTATGTCACACACAACGCCAGCAAAATTCAAATTTTGATTTAAGACCAATCTAATACGTGTATTTTTAAATTTCTAGGAATGGTATGAAAATAATCATAAAAAAATATGGAAGAAAATCATTTTGATAGAATCAAAGTAAAGCCTTAATTCATATGAATAGGATTTCACCTGCAACCGTTTCATACATTGCAAATGAATTGATTACACAAGCCACGCGTTACAGGAATCAAAGGCTCACCAACTATTTTGACTTTTACATTGATCCTCTTATGAATCCTGATGGTATGACGCATGATATGCAATATTTCAATATGAAACTTTTGTAATTAACCGGTTCAGCCCTTTGTAAATTAAATTAAATTTTTAAATTAACAGGTTATGAGTACACCCAAGTCGATAGGTAAGAAATTAAAATGTCATAAGTAAATTAGTTTAGTAAATAATACTCTGTTTTGCTCGTAACAAGGCTGTGGCGAAAAACGAGATCAGGTCCTCGTCCAGTTCTTGGAGGTTTCTTGGGATGGTGCAAAGGAGTAAGCAGATCAAAAAATCTGAACAATGATGATGGCTTTGATTTATTAGAAGTAATTTTTAATTATAAATCATTGTACTTTTATTCTGTAAGGTGGATCCAAACAGGAACTGGGATTTCCAATGGGGTGGAAAAGGGTAAATGACGAAATAAATGCGTAATAGTGAATAATCAAGTCATAATTAACCGATGAACATTTAAAAATTTCATGTCATGATGCCCTGAAGATGGTTTACTGAATGAAACCGAAACGTTGGCATTAAAAGTTAATGTTTTAAAATCATGTCCTCAAATGTCGTTTATTCCTTAAATAATTAAAAATTTCAGAACAAGCCGAAATCCCTGCAGTCAGATTTATCACGGACCAAATCCTGCAAGTGAGCCAGAAGTACAAGCAATTCAAGAGTTTGTGCTAGAACGAAAGGACCAAATCAAGCTTTTCTTGACGTTCCACAGTTATTCACAGGTAATTTAAATAAAAATAACTTATCAAGAGAGGCAGAATATAATATAAGCTTCAAACTTACTGTGACCTGTGTGACCTTTCCAGATTCTTTTACTTCCTTGGGGCTACGACGAAATCCGAACGGATGATCACGATGACTTGGTCAGTATATTCAACTTTTTAAATGTTCTAAAATGAATTATATGTAAATTTGTCATTGTATTAAAATCATATTTAGATGAGAGTTGGTCTGAAGGCGTTGAAAGCTCTTGAAGACGTTCATGGAACACAATACACAGCCGGAAATACTGCTGAAATCTTGTACGCTGCAGCCGGTGGAAGCCACGACTGGGCTAAAGGTATGTATACATGATTTTCATGTATGCAAGTAAAACGAAACCTATACACTAGAAATCTTTAATAATTTTGATCGATTCAACATTTAATTCAGGTTCCGCTGGAATTAAATTTGCGTACTGTTATGAATTGAGGGTTTGAATTATAATGAATTATAATATTTACATTTTTAATGCGTCATGAGATCATTTATAGTACACTAATTAAGTATTAATATATAGGATACTGGAAAACGTGGATTCGTTCTTCCTGCTGATCAAATTATTCCAAGGTAAGACATAGTTTGTGATTAACTTTTCCGAAGAATTAAAAAAATAGACTTGTACGAAATAAAATTTATTTTATGAATCAATAGTGGTCAGGAAACATTTGCGGCAGTCCAGTCGATGGCTGAAGATTTGATTGAATTTTACCAACTTGATCAAACTCCAACTGAACAAGCAGCAGAAGTTACCACCGAAGGTTTAAGCGAATCAACGGTGCCTGCCACTGAACCTGCAGTGCCTACCAGCGAATCTACATTACCTCCCAGCGAATCCATTGAACCTTCCAGCGAGACTCCCAGACTATTCCAAAAACCTTAAATTATGAGATTTTTAGAAGTTATTAATTATGTATGGCTATTGGACTGTTACTCCATTCCATTGAATATTTTGTACTTGTTATGAAAAAGTGATAGTACCAATAAAGCAATAAAGTCTGTTATGATAGCGCATGAGTTTTAATAACTTAACAAAGATGAACTTTTTCATAAACATACTTCTCATTGATTTATTTTCAAATTCAACTTGATTGATTGGGTACAACTTTTTGAGCTATCGCATAGATTTTGGGCTTATCATTGTATCGTTACATTACAATTACAGAGTTGTTAGAACATTTCATTTTGAAAAACAAATCTGTGCATTGGTATTCTTTGTAAATTGTAATTTATTACGATATATTGTATATAGATGTACCTCAACAATAAGGTCTCAAAACACAAAACCACAGAGTAAATAATTCTTCTATGCACAAAACAGTTCTTAACTACTTAAAGATACATAAATACAATCAACAGTAATAGCACGCCTTTTGTAACTAATAAAAATGTAAAAAAAAACAATCAACTATAATTTACCATACTAATAATCTGTGTCAGGTATCAATAAATAAATGTTCCATACTATCGTGTAGATGCCAACAACAAAAATAACATACATCGGGTCGGTTATCAATCGTTGAATCTGAATTTATGGAATAATTTTAAAAAGGTCCTAAGGACGCACATGCGGTAAAGTAATCTTTCGGACACTCAATCTGAACCAAACGACACTTTCGAAGATCAGAGTTGGCGTCTCCTCTCAGCAAATGATCATCAATTTTATAATAGTGGCACGCATCTGCGTCTCGGTAAGGGGGACTTAAAATATCAATGAAAGCAGCCCAATCTTCCCCTCCGGGCTCTCCACAAAGACATTCAATTTCGTGCACATTACGAATTTCTGGAGACAGTGTGATTGGTGAGGATACCTTTGATAAAACACTTTCTGGCATGCGAAGTGCTGACACAACACTACTTTTAGGAGCATGATGATCAATTATCTTCCCCGGTTCGTCCAGCAAAGTGTATGATTGAATTCTGAACTGACCCTCTAGAACTTTTATCATTCCATACATGTTGGGATGATCGTGTAGAGGAATTCGGCTTCCCGGTTTCATAATAATTACCATCATGGTTAGCAAGGGATTTTCAAATATATCCACAAAAGTGACTGGCAACTGGTCTGACTTTGGAATGGATCTTATTGTGTCTCGCAAATTTAAATCCTCTGCAGTTAGTACTTGCACTGATTCCTGAAGTTTTGTTAGTTCAGCGATGAATGCCTCGGATGATGATTCCAATTCTTGAGGCCGTAGCTTGAATGCCTGCAAGGCCTTTGTTAAAAGAGTTTTAACTACGCTACTTGCCATCTTCCTCTTTTCTGTTGACCAAGAAATTCTCATCCAGCAATATTTTGTTCGCCTGCTGAAGTCAAGAAAAAAACGAAATGCTTTAACTGTTCTTTCAATTAAACTTATCTGTTTAACAACTACAAGTGTAGTTAGTGGAAATCCTAACAATACAATTATGTGTATGAGTACGCACCTTTTTCCTTTCAGCGTAGTAAAATTGAGGAGGTGGGACTAGCCAGCCACAGGAAGAACGTATATGTTCAAATGATCAATTAAATTTAAGTAATCTTGCTCAATTGTAATTTTCATTCATGTGATGCACTGAAGAAATCAAATGCCTTTTAACATTCAACGGGAAACGGGAAGTGTGAGAAATCCTTGAAAATGATCAAGGAAAACAAAAATCCTATCTTGGAGGAGGAACCACAAAAAACCAGCAGTTCCAACTTGTCTGGGAGCTGAGTGGTCGACTTTTTATGATGTTTTTGTGTACCTTTTAGTAAATTCTGTTATGCAATGCAGCTTTTTTACTGTGTCTTGCTTGTGCTTGTACTACTTTCAACTTTACTGTACTTTTGCTTATGAGATTGAGATATCAAAAAGATCAGTATGAAAAAGTATTGCATGGATGCAAAAGAATGTAACACGTTCTTTCGTAAACTATATAAACCTTTTATATAAGAGAACGGGACGAACAGCAAAACGCTATGAAGAGTGATGCTTCAAAAAGCTGTCCTGTAAATGAAGGGAAATGATGATGGATTACATCTGCAACCTGCAATAATGCTTACCATTTACCTCCAAACTACAACTTCACACAGTTTTCATTCTTTAAAAATGATTACATATAACACAACCAAAATTGTATGTCGAAAAATATTATTTAATACTTC
Source organism: Entomobrya nicoleti (assembly GCA_034695465.1). Taxonomy (NCBI): domain Eukaryota; kingdom Metazoa; phylum Arthropoda; class Collembola; order Entomobryomorpha; family Entomobryidae; genus Entomobrya; species Entomobrya nicoleti. The sequence continues at coordinate 18,104 of JAQFZG010000026.1, forward strand.
ATTGTATCATTGATACAGTATCAACATGTATAAAATGTGGAACAATATTTAAGAAATTCTTGCTGATTCGATTGGTATTGAGTATAAAATATAAATACATTAAATGCTGAAAATTATTTCAATATGAGTTAAATAAAGCTGATATAATCAAAGGGTACTAACAAAATGCTGAAATGATGAGAATGAGAATCATATTGGCATTGGCAAAAAACCATTTGTCCTAATGGTGCAAAATCTTCTTGAAAGTTAATCTTCATCACTCTGTGCACAACACAAAGAAATCAATTACAAAATCGTTCATTTAAAAATAAAAACAATCAGATGAATTTGATTTGGTGTACTCACACTTAAAGTGACAACGTCGGGTGACTCAGTCTTTTTATCGTTCTTTTTGGTGGATGTGGATGAAACTGAATTAGTGCTACTTCCGCCGGGTTCAAGCATATCCGCAACAAGCTGTACAATATATTAAAATGTATATTTAAGTTTGTTATATTGAATGTAATATTAATTATAATTAGGGTTTGTACAAAATGTTTGAAGTTTGACTCACTTTATCCACTTCTGCATTAATTTCTGCGATTCCTTTTGGTTTACTTGGGACTACAGCTGCAGGAGCTGGAAGTGCAGGTCTAATTATCTTAGTTTCAGGTGCCTTAATGGCTTTATTGTTACTGTTTGCGTCGGGGCGCATTTTACACTGGGCTTGATGCAAAACTGCATCCTTTGGTGACCGGCATAGCACAACTATACGACAGTGCGGACATGTGTGTGTAGAACTTGAGTGGTTGTATTTTATATGCAAAAGCATATTTTCGAAAGACGTTAGCATAAAACCGCAAACTGTACATTCCCATATATTCCCTTGTCTTTTGCCTAAAATAAGTAATTAAAAATTTATATACGACTGCAATTTATCTTTTCATTTACTTTAAAAAAAATGGAAACACTTACGGCAATGTTTCAGTAGCTCTTTTCTACTTTCTACATTTCCCAAATCTTCATTAACTTTGTTGGTTGAAGAATTTCCGATGTTTGGACGTACTTTATTTGGAGACATTCGATTAATTGGTCCCATTCCTCTCCCCCTACCCCGTCCTCTTCCTCGTTTAGGTAGAGGTTCATACTCATCTTCGTCAGACGATTCTAGACCGCTACTGGACGATGACAGTGTATAACACTCGGAATCAGAGTCTACAACGTACAACAACAATAACTTCAAATTCTATTCAGTTTTAGCACAATGACAAAGCCAAAGCCATTTATAAATCAAGTAATGTAATGGTGCAATTATACCATCATTGTTTCGTTTCCTCCTTTTTGGTCGCGATTGCTCGGGAATGTTAAGGTTATCACCAGGCACTTCAGATTCTGATTCTTCATCATCGAGAGATTTGTCTATTTCTTGTATATCGTCGTCTGTGTCATCATCATGGCTGTACTCGTTGTCCAACAAGAAATGTCCAAACAAGTCTGGAGCTGTTGACACATAGTATTTATTATATAATAATAGTCAGTAATGAAATAAAATTAAAGAATTAAAAAATGGCAACAGTCAATTATGTTTAATAATTGCTCTTACTTATTTCCACATCTTCTGTTTCTTCAGGATTAAAAATAATACTGGAACTTTCTCCTCCTGGCCCTTCTGCAACTGCATCGGCATTGCCTTCAGAATTAAGATCTTTGGTATTGTTCTCACAAGTACTCGCTGGCGTCATGTCATCATCCTCGCCTTTGGAAGTTAATGTGGATGAAATCATGAACCCTGCAAAGCAAATTAATGTTTTTACAGTTGGATAAAGAAAATGGCTTATACATAAAAGTGAAAATAAGCTTACAGTATAGTGCTAAAACATTTCAAATTATTACGGCATTATTTTCTCACCAAAAGTAGTATGCATCCATTTATTTACTTCATCCTTCCAGCTGGCAATTACGTCTTCAAACTCTCTTCTGTCTGCCTTCCAGTTTTTGAGATCCTTCATTTCATTTTCTAACTTTTCTAAGCGGCTTTGACAGCTACAATTACATGAACACGATGGCGAGGATTGGCTATCCTCCTTGCTAGTACTAGTACCACCGTCACCCTTTTTAACAACAGACGAGTCTTCATTACGATTTTCATCGACAGCCTCCATTACTGCAGTTTTGCCTTTGGGTGACAACGCATCACCATTTGGCACTGGTGATTCATCCACTTTACTATCCATTCTAGAGAATGTTTTAAACTAAACGCTGCAGTAGAGAGAAGTAACCCAATTAAAGTGCTCCATGAATACAAATCGCACGATCAAGGTCCAACGTCAATAATAATGCACGTGCATTAAATATTTGCCATCTCGCTCGCACACTTGTGATAACGACACTCACTTTAAAACTCTAACTCATAACTAACGTTCTTTCTTGAGATTCCGAACTTGATTGGTATGATAACTTATGATAACCGCAAGAACGCTAATTAGGTATGATTATTGTTCCAAAATGCTTCAACTTGGAAAGCCAAAACTGTTACAAAATCCAGACGGGAAGTACAACACGCAACGCAACATTGGAGTTACATAAGTAGCAAAAGCAAAACTAGACTTTTATGCCTCCAAAAAATCCTGTGTGTAAGCAGTAAGCACTAACTTGGCCTGGCTTCTCAGCTGAGTTACTTGATTTGATTCATGTATGCGTATGGCTGAAGTAGCGTCTGTGATGTGTTATAAACTTGGGGATTGGGGATATGATATGTCAAAAAGCTTACAAGACAACCAGACAGACGAGACAAACCAAACAATTTTAGTGAACGGAGTACAAAGATAGATGGAGATTGGGTATCTTTATCTGCGCATTGATTGCACCAATTGCGATTGCGACTTGCGACCCCCAATTCCCTCCCAATAATTCCCAGAAATACGGGCGAATCAACAGTTTTTAATGTTAATTAACGTTTGTCTTTTGAAAAAAAAAGAATACAATTTTGTCAGAGGATTTTGCTTGTTATATTAACAATCGCAATGATTACTCTACTGTGAGCAAAACAAAAGATTCCATTTTCCATTATTTCGCATTCCATCAAACAGGGGTTACTTGAGACAACTCTCACAATCTTAATTAATCACGATCATTTAACCCGTTGTCAATCATTAACTTAAAAAACTTAAAATCCATAATAATATTCTAAATGCAATTTAGTACACAATGATGCATTCCATATTTCCTATTCATCGTGGCCACAGCTCAACTTCAAGCACGAAATTATCCATTATCGAAAAGGCTTTGTTAATGGGTTCGGTTTATTTGACCATCATACTTCAATTCAAGCAAATGGCAATAGTATTAGTACACCAACACTTTTTGCATGCAACACTGACACTGCATGCAACATGAAAAATGATCAAAAAATGTTCATTGGAATCGGTACTGTTTGCTTGCATTATAAGTCTAGCTTTTGTACGAAAATTGAAATCATTCATATCATACTTATAAGTAATCATAATAATCTTGTTGAAAAATGCAAGGGCCTGACAAAAAAAGGCAGCTCACAACCCACGCTCCCCAAGCGTTCACACAATTTTCAGTTATTGCCTGTTGAAATCTTTAGAGCTTCTATCAGTCTCAAATTGGCTATCTTCTGAGTCACAGCGGATCAATCCCTCATTTACGATTAGATGTGCTTCATTCGTGTTTACAATTACATGGGGGTTTAATCATTTTCATCAGACAAACTGAATCCTCCTTCTTCAAATAATTTATATTTTGTTTACATTTCAATAAATTTTATTCGCAAATATGTACAGTGGTCGTCGAAGGCGAATTCGTATTTTTAATCCAATACGTGATACGTTACAACCAATTACAAACTTTAAGCCCCCAGAATGGTTTCCAATGTCCAGTTTTCTTACGAGACGGTGGGAGCGGAGAAACCGTTGGCCTCCATTTCGAGGTATATAAAATATTTGCTTCTTAATTAATTAAGGCATATTTAAATCTTTACCTAAATTCAAAATTGTAATCATTATAAAAAATACTAAATTGTGCAAGCAAAAATGCATCGCTAAATAGCTCACATTTTATTAGTGATATAATCCTGCTCCTGTATAGTTGAATCATATGAATGGCGAATGACGATGCAGTTTCCAGTCTTTTAATTCTATTGAATTAAAATATGAGCAAAGTCATTTACTAATGCATCCGATTTATATTCGTATGAATGAACAAAAAACATAATTTCTAAGAACTGTTTAGTGTACTAGCATAAAGGTTGATTTTGGCATGTGAATACAAAAAGTAAAAAGTAAAGCTGTCAAGCTTAAAAAATGTGTTGCAAAATTGATGGCATGGTGGCAAGATATTTATAAAGTGTGCGACGGTAATGAGAACCATATACAATATATAGTACTTTAGTGCGACAAAAAATTAATTGCATGTACTTGGCTGGATGCTATATTGTATAGAGGAGGATTTTAAAAACAGTACACAAAACAATTTTTTGTTATCATTTTAAAGAAAAATGGTCCACTGTAGTAAGTATTACTTCTAAGCGTTTGTCATGTGTGTACTGTGTACCTCTTTCATCCAATAACTCAACTGCATCTTCAAATTAGCATCATCTTGTTACTCATTTGACTTTTTTGTGTCTTACCAAAACATTCATCATATCAATCACCATCAACATGAAATGTAATGGGGTGAATAATTTTTATGATGTCATTTAAAACCTTTATGAATCACTTTGAATAAAGTGTAGGAGCTGTTTTCGAACACCTCTGTTCTATCAGTTCCAGGATATTGATTGATGTGTGACGAATAACGTTTTGATAAAGTCTCAGCGCAACGCAGAGTAATCAAGCAGACATTTCAAAAAATCTCCCAACCTTTAAAATTTAAAGAACGCCGTCTGTACATACATACATTTAATTTCCCCTTCGAGCTCGTTTCCCTCAATAAAATGGCACTTATTTCTTTGTCCAATACATAATATGATTATGACACCGAAAAAGATTACAAGCCGACAACATGAATAGTTATTGTAAAGAAATCACGTTTTGCCATATTGGAACTAAAGAAACAAGTTACGCATGAAATTATGAATTGCAAGTTTACAAGCTATTCAACATTGAAGCTAACCAGATTCAGATCAGATTTTTACGTACTGCCACTACTAGTATGCTATTGCACTTGTGCTTGTTGCAGTGCTCAAGATGACTAACTCTAACTTATCTACTGGAGATTTTAAAAGGCGCTTGTGCCAGAGCAACCTATGCAAAAAGTTAAGATGGGTGTTTCATCTTCATCATATACAAAGTATCCGACCACAAAAAAACTTGAAGCTTTTGTTGGTGTTATTGTGATCTCGTACTTTTTCGAATTCATAAGAAAAGTCAACAGTGGATGACTGACTTGTATGACTGGTCGCTGAGCGTTTGCTTACACTACCTACAAAAAATTGTATATAATACCAGGATTACATCAAGACGCATTCCAGTCTTCAACTCGCCTCCAATGTTTGCGTGTAAACTTGATACGCTTCATCAAGTATATTAGAAAATCAGTGACTTCGTGGCAACTATATGCACTACAGAGATCAGCATACAATAATTGCATATTTTACTTGGATAACCAACATACCAAAAAGTTTACCTGTGATACGCCATAAATCGGTGTTGACTATATATGGTTTTAGCACTAGGCTATTGTATTCAACTAACTTTGTGGCTACTGAGAAATAACTGTCCCACGAAATAATGGTCTCATTCTACATATTCAATTAAAGCTACAATACAATTTTTACTATTTAATTGATTGAATCGATTTGTACGTGTACAAACATGGGCCAGTGTAATTCAGTTGAGAAAGAAAAGATTGACACCTGCTTCAATTGGTGTTGTTCGTCATGTTGCACGTGTGATTCTGAGCTGTGCTCGGATTGTGTTGAAATTGGAAAGGATGAAAAGGATGGAAATGTGATACCACTGCCGACACTGCCGGAAGATTTAGGTATTATTAGTTTTTTAAATCGACTGAAAACTTTAGATTAGTTTGTGATAGATAAGCAAAGATATTTAGTGGGCATATATTTTTTAAACAATTAAGTTCTAGAAAGTAATTCCAACAGGATTTTCATATTGCTATTTTTTACTTTGTATTTTGTACTTGGTACTGTTGCAAAGCAGAACAAAATGAATGGAGGTATGGGCATAACACTGTGTTGCATTTTTCTTCATGATTTTGACTTTTTACTGAACGCGTGTTCCATTCCATGTGCTATACTTACAAACTTGCAACTGAATTCAGTAGCATTTTATGTGTGTCTGTCAGAGTTATTGAAAGGATGTAAGATGCAACTCATCGAAGTTTTGATTTAATTTTAACCTTCATTATGATTTTCAACAGAAATAGACAAAAGAGTAAACTTATGTATTCAGGTCTAATAGAAAAATATACAAAAGTACTAAAGATATTAACCGTTTCCTCTTCAGCCGGTGACGTTGACGTGACCTTGCAAATTAACAGTGTGTTGAACAATTGGTTTTTGTCTAAGAACCATTATATGATTTTCATTACTGAAAATTCTCATTGAGTCTGTCATCCGGCCAAGCCAATGATTATGTTCACCAATTCCAACCAATAAACTTTATTTTATAATACTGGCGACGCGGTCACAATTTACCAAAGTCAGGATTTTTTAGTAGATTTTGTTGACTAGTTTGCTAGCACGTTAATTTCACTCTAAATCCAATTAGACAAAACCTGAGGGGTAAACTGCAAACTCAAATATTATGCCATTATTTTAAAGTCACAGTAATTCATTCTCATTCTAATTCATTATATGCTTCATGTCTACTGCAACTATTTGAGTGAGCCGTTGAGTGATGGATTGACGAATGTTTTAAACGCAGACACATTGCGCCTGGTCCGGGTATGTTGAGTCATGTCAATACTTGAAATTTACTGAAAAACTATCAAAACTATTTACTACACGAAAAATATTAGCGCAGCTCTCAAGCGTTTTCAATTACAAGAAGGAAATGATGAACTAAAATGTTTTAGTTCAAGAATAGGGGTGACTTGATACAAACTACAGAATTGCATTCTAATTTCATTCAACTTCGTTCACGAATATATAGCAATGATACGTGCTTCTAATTGCACTAAATAATGATAATGACTAAAGATAAAGAAATTAAATACATGTTTACATTAAATTGAATACATTGCATAGATAAAATGTTGAAGCCCTTTGGAAAATTAAAACACTTGCAAGACAATCAATCCTTCATTTCTTCGTCTCAATTTTCAGATGATGAAGTCGCCACAGATATCCTTAAAGTGTTCAAAGTCGACCTCAATATTCAGGAAAATGGAACTTCCCATCACACTGACAAATACGAAGAAATGAGCAGACGAGTAATACCACCAGATCTAGTTGTTCGTAGAGGTCAAGATTTTCTTGTAACTTTATACTTGAGTAGGGATTATCGAAAGGACTTGGATGGAATATCTTTTGTGTTCTCCATTGTTGGTAAGATTATATAAGTCCTTGAATATTATTGAGCATTTTTTACATGACATTCTTCAACATATGATTATTATTATTACACAAATATATTTCAAGCAAGATATTATAGCAACTGGTAAGAAAACTGAATATGAAAACCATTACTTAATTCTTAAAGTGCAACGTATTAAATTAATATTAATGAATTACCTGATCTGATTCCGGGTTATTTGTATGCCCCTTGCACAGTATGAATTATCCAAATAATGTGCAAAATGAAGTTGTGCAACCAAGAAATTCACATACAAATAAGTAATAAAAAATGTAAGCTTTATATATGTTGCTTTCAAATGTTGACATTAAGATTGCAGTGTTTGCAATTTTCAAGACAACTGGACAACTAGATATTGTATGTAGTGTAGATGGACACCACGAAACGAATATATGTTCGATATAGCGATCTATCAGCTATCAGCTACTACTATCAGCTATTGAATCGCATTTTTCTTTCTTGTGGTCATAGACGGAAAACCTTCCCTTTCACATGGTACATTAGTAGTGGTACCACTTTTGCCTAAAGGTAGTCCAACCAATTCGCCTTGGGCTGCCAGCGTCGAAGACACAGACACAAATCAACTCAAAGTGCAGGTACCAAAAAACATCTTTGAAAAATTTATCACGGGTTTCATTTTGTGAATTCCCTGATAATAAAATCCATGCATATATCATATTTCACCTAATTACATATCATATACTGCGTGAAATTTATAATGACTGATGTAAAGTTAACCACACTTTGATATATATATAATTTCTACTGCTATTATAAATTTCTTAGCTGAAAACATCCTCAAGATGTTCTATCGGAAAATGGAAAATTGCAGTGGATACGAAATTGAAAGATGAACAAACTGCAATAAGCTATACCTTCAAGCAGCCAGTCTTCGTTTTATTCAACCCATGGAATGAAGGTAAATATTGAATTAAAAGTGTTAAAATAATTAGTCCCATCCATTATATTCTCTAAGGCTTCTCCTAACTTTGCATTCATGCATTTTTTCTTAAATGTACTGCTTTTTTAAATTCATTTTCATTGGGCTCTCTGATTGGGAGTTTTATTACCCTCAGGGCATATTATTATGTTTAGCTGCATTTGCTTTTTCGTGTAGCCAATGCTCTGATAAAAATCAGATTCACATTCCATATAGTTAACAAAAAGGAAGAACATAAAACACATTGATACAAGCAACTAATATGTTTGAAGTTTATTATCGATACCACGCAGCTTTATGAGCAATGAATTATAACAATCAATCATTAATTCATCACTACATCTAATTTTATGCACTGCTAAACTAGCAATAAAATGCAGTGGTGACTGACTGGTGTTGTCAATCAGCTCAAAAATTGCCTGTACTTAATTTCAGATGACGAGGTGTACATGGCGGAGGAGGAAGGTCGTCAGGAATATGTATTAGAAGATACCGGCCTTATTTGGCGAGGGAGTCATAACCGTTTGAGAGCCACGCCATGGGCCTACTCACAATTTGAAAGAGATTGTCTGCCGTGTGCTCTCTACTTATTAAGCGGACCAGGTCGTCTCAGTGAGTCTGCACGTGCAGATCCTGTGAAAACGGCAAGAGCTGTATCTGCTGCAGTATGTAAAAATCATTAAAAACGTAAAAATGTTTTGAACAGTAAATTGTAATGCAATTATAAAATGTTTGTAGAAATGGTCATTATGCGTACATAAGGTCATTTTCTTTTCACTATCCATATTTTATAAGATAACACGACAAACGCCCACAAAAATCAACAATGGTTCAACATTCTGTTATTTCTGTTGATATGTTGTACATAAAAATTGTGTGTGTGCGTAGTTTTTGTGAGAACATTTTACATATCACTTCCTTTAAAAGAAATCTTGCGTTTTTTTGTAGGTAAATTCTCCTGACGAAAATGGTTTATTAGAAGGAAACTGGTCTGAGGATTTTAGCGGAGGTGTACCACCAACAAAGTGGACGGGAAGTGTAAAGATACTTCAAAAATATTATTCAAATCGGAAACCAGTGAAGTTTGCACAATGTTGGGTTTTCGCAGGGGTAGTGACATCAGGTAACTTTTAAGTTTTATATTGCTTTAAAGTTTCACTTATCGCCAAATTGTATTCGTAGCTTGAATGACTCAGCAATTGTTTGAGTAACTAATTGAAGTTCCAGTTTTGATAAAATTAGGATGTCGTGTGTTGTCATTTTCGTACAATGAGTTTCATTTTGATCATGCGTCAATATTTACAAAGTTTGCAGAGCTCTCGGAATTCCTTGCAGACCTGTCACGAATTATCAATCGGCACATGACACCCAAGCTTCTTTGACAGTTGACTACTTTTTAGACGATGATGGAAAAGCCGTGGAAAATCTGAACACTGACTCTGTGTGGTAGGGGCAATGGAAGACATTTTTTTAAGGGACTGCATTTTTATTGGTTTGCAGAAATTGACATGTAATATTCCAATAATTTAGGAATTTTCATGTATGGAATGAGGTCTGGATGTCAAGATTTGATTTGGGGGATGACAAGCCTTATGATAAGTACTCTGGATGGCAAGTGATTGATGCCACACCACAAGAACAAAGCGACGAAATGTATAGATGCGGCCCTGCCTCGGTTCATGCTACAAAAAGTGGTGAAATCAGAAGACCATTTGATGGCCCTTTTGTTTTTAGCGAGGTAAATGCAGACAAAGTGTACTGGCATTATCGAGGCGTCAACCGACCCTTAAAGTTATTGGGAAAAAAGGCAGAAGCGTAAGACCACACTTGTTTTGTTTACCATGAAAGGTATCAAAAAGAGCTGATTCCATTTTTTTTGTCTACAGGATTGGTCTAAAAATCAGTACGAAAGCTATTGGCAAGTTTGACCGTGAAGATATCACGGATGCTTACAAATTCCCAGAAAGTAAGTAATAATCAGGCATATTGCTTTTTCCCCCCGTTACAAACTATTTTCTAATGCAATTATATAATATGCTCTGAACTTACAACAGAAACTACTGAGGAACGAGAGGTTATGATAAATGCTCTTCGAGAGAGTGCCAGTTTGTTCAGTAGATACTACTTAAATGAAGATTTTAACGATGTTAGATTCGACTTCTTGCTGCGAGATGACATAAAAATTGGTTCACCATTCACGTAAATCCACATATTATATATCATAATTTATGTGTGCACAATGTGCAAAGACAATGAGCTAACCGTTTCAACTATTGACATACAGTATAACCGTTTTGGTGACAAATGTCAGCCCAGAGACGGAATATGATGTTGACGCTTCACTTCGAGTGGATGCAATGTTGTATACAGGCAAACTTAAAGCACAAATCAAAAAGGAAGCATTTGAAATAAAAATTGCTCCTGAATCAGGTAATTTCAATAAGCTTCCATTCGTACATTTTTTTTCACGAAAAATATTGTCCGGAATTCTAAAACATTTTTATGTAACTCGTAGAGGAAGAAATCACCCTTGAAGTTACTTACGATGACTATGCCACAAAATTATGTGACCAATGCGCTTTTAATATCGCGTGCTTGGCAAAAGTACGCCAAACAGAGTTCGAGTATTTCGCGCAAGATGATTTTCGAGTTCGAAAACCAGACATTAAGTTCGAGGTATACTATTTTAGAACAAAGAATATACACAATCCATTTTTAAAAGTCATCCGTTAAAGCGCAATAACCAAACTGCATGTGCTCATATAGATTCCAGATGAGGCCAGCATAACTGTGGGAGAACCATTTACGGGGAAATTAAAATTGGAGAACCCTCTTCCAGTACCCCTTACATACTGTAAATTTTACATAGAAAGTCCTGGTTTGGGAGAACCCTTAAAGCTTAAAGTGAAAGAGTATGTACAAATAATTACTACAACGGTATTCTTAACTGCCAAAATATGTTATGCATACATTGGTGATTGGGGTCTTTTGTTTAATAGAACTGTTCAGCCAGGAGAAATGGTGGAAGCCGATTTTGAGCTTACACCAAAACTTGAGGGAGAGAAGACCTTGTCGGCGAAATTCGGCTCCAGAGAACTGGATGATGTAGACGGATTCGTAACCGTCATTGTTAATCCAAGCAATGAAATACCATTATCATAATTTAAAAATAAGGACTAACGAAACGATAATACTTATAGATTGTACAATTTTCATATATCTATATGAGGCTTACCATAAGAGTTTTTTAAGTTAACTTACCGTGATCATCACATGAATGAAATTACATGACAGTATTGCTTTGAAAATTTTATTTCTATATATTTCAAAAATAATCAGACAATAAATGCTAACATGTTTGTACATAACAAAATTATAAAGTTAAAAATGCGCAGATATCCTATCAATTTCCATTAAGTCTTCCACTATTTCATCCGCCTTGCTACCGATCTTTTTACAAACTTCTTCTTTCTCGTTCCATGGAAGGGCAACGAATTCCCAGACTAGTTCACCATCAATAATACCCTTTGCTGGATTGCCCACAGTTCTATCAGTTGTACGCAGAATTCTAAAATGTACAAACACATGATAATGCTTTATGCTCAAATAATTTGTATAAAAAGTGTTAATTTGAATGTATAGGTTGATTTAAAACATACCTGAAACCCTTTGGGTTGAGAGCTGAACGATGTTGTATGTGATTAGATAGGACGTTTTGTAACATCAACAGTCTCCGGTAAGTTCGTTCTGAAATTGGCAAAAGATATCCGACGGCACCATCCAGTGTTGAGTAGAATGTTACATGTCTCTTTTCTATTGCACGGGAGTTCCTTTTCGTTGTTGAAGGGTCAAGAACTTTGCATCGAACTCTGGCGAATGATACCACATTTTGGCCAAGATGAAAGTCAGCTTTACGAATTAATCGTTGTCCTGTGTAATAAGTTTATAATTCAGATTAATTGATTTATATTAAAAAGATTTATTGCATACCAAATACCGATAGCTAATTCAATTTACCTCCAAAGCTTTCTCTTGATTGAGGTTGATACATGTATACAATTAAATTTTTGTCTCGGTCAGAAACAACCAAACCTAACTGGGTATTGTCAATTAGAAATCCAATTCCATAAACTTCTAGTGGTTTGAAATCCTACGAAAACATTCAAATTAATTTTGTAGAAAGATATTACTCGATATGACTTCATCAATTTAATAAATCATTAGAATCTCGTTCTCATACTTACCCGAGACACAACAGCTAACGTTCTGTGCGTTTCTTGAAATCTCAACAAGGATACTGATTTGTAAAAATCAGCTATATATATAAGGTTTTTAACGCTTATCATTTGGTAAATATAAATTTGAGTATCAATGAAGGCTATTCCAACGAGATCTTCATCTTTCAATTGCCACAAGTAGAGCTGAAATAATATCAAAGTAAATTGTCACTTCATTCATGCACGGACAAACTATTTAAGAATAATAAAAGCTACCTTTTGCCCCACGGCGGCACAGAGGAAACCGACTACGCTAGTTAACGCTGTGACGGGACCTTTGTGTTCTTTCGTATGCAGTACTTTACATTTGTGTTTCGTTAAGGGCTGCCCAGGTTCCGGCTCTACCTCAATTATGTCTATAATCATGACTCGACCCCTACTTGTAGTATCTTCGCCGTACGAGTAATTTGTTCCAATTGCTAAATATCCTCGAAGACCACTTCTGGCACCTTCATAAGCTAAATCCACGATTTTTAAGCACAGAATATTTTCAAATGGTTCCATTTCTTGAGTTGTGTTCGGAATAACCTGGATTTAATTAAAGATAATTAAACGATTATTTCCAGGCCTCACAAAAGAAAAAAAACTAAGCATTTTAAACACGGTCTATATCTTACCTCCCAAGTTGCTGGAGAAAACAGTCTTATGCTAAAAGAATCTCTCGTAGGTAATGGAAAGCGTTCATCTTTTTGTTCTTCAATGAATTCCTAGAATAATGAATTTCATGTTGTGGAATGTAATGTCATTGGTACAACTTCAAATCGTTATTAGTCTTGGAAATTAAAATTAAAGTTATCTTTTAGTACCTTTTCATCTCCGGCCACTCTACATATTTTGGCAGAAAACTCTGATGTACTTAACGCAACTATGTATGTTTTTGATTCAAGATGATAGACAATGGAATGTGGAGTGCAGCGCAAAGGTACTTTTCGAATCGGCCAGGGTGCGTCGTATGAGACGTGTTTGGGGAGCATACATATTCTGAAGTCGTAATCAGCGTTGCAATAAATAAATCCACCTTGTGGACAATTAGGATTATTGAATGGAGCAAATGTTAAAATTTTGGAATCTATGCCCATGGGATGAAGACGTAATTGACCAGTTGTGGTCATGAAAGCCCAGTGAGGATAATTTCCGCAAATAAAAACCTATAAAATATACAAAGAATCATTATCTCTCAACACCAAGCTACGCAGGCAAACTAACACAAAAAAAAATATCTCTTACCCCAGTATATCCACCCAAAAATGAAAAGGTACGTAAATGATAGCGTATTGTGGAGTAAAACGGAGGTTCTTGAGATGGCCGAACTTTTGGACTGAAACAAAATGATATAAAAAATGAGGTACAGCTATATTACCTACAACAAGCTGCGATAACTTTCAGTATTATTGATTCTTACGCGTGCCGTTCTCGTAGGATAAGATGGTGTTTTATCTTCGCAAATCTAAGTTTCAGAATGTCTGTATACGACTCTTCGTAGTATGGGTATGCCTCGTAAATTTGCAGGTCCTCACCAAATCTGGCAAAAAGAATCGGGCGGCGATTCAAATGTCCCAGTCCTACTAGCAATAATTCATGGGCAACAGGTAGGGACTCCGGATCGTCAACACTAAAGAATAATTAAAATTCTCAGTTGTTTTGATGTTTTCTACAATTACAGTTATAATTACGAGGTGTTACTTTCATATGCGATAACTTACGCCAACTTTTGTGTGGTGTGGCCCATTGTTCGTGGACTCATAGCGAAATCAATAATTTGCAAACGGAGTTGCAGATCCGGTAAAGTCAAAACCTCAAGTGAACCACATTCTCGAGCTATTAGTAACCAAAAAGTAGGAGTGACAGTTTGTTGTCTGTACTTATTTCTCCTCCACCATCGGGCGGTACTTGCTGCTTGTTGACGTTTGAAGTTGGTATCTGCTGCATCAGGATTTCCATAAAGGAGTTCCTCTTCATCTCTTAATTCTCTATAAAATAAATGGAAAGAAGAAATAAATAAATCACATAGTTGAATAAAATACAACGAAAGGAAGCAAAATGAATAATGAGTTAAATGTATGTACTTTTTAATTCTCGCCAGTTTCACAATTTGCTCTTCTGGTGAATCATCGGATGGACGTTCAATCGTGAACAGTCCACTTAAATCGCAATAACATGTTAAAGCAGTAATTTTTGATTTCTGAAACAAAAATAGCAATATTTTAGCATAATGCTACGTATCCTTTCCGTTGGGGAAATCGTAACTAGTTATTTAAATTACCTTATGAAGCTGCGTCAAGCTCGTTACAAGCTTGTCTCCGATCAAGGTCACAATAATAACCTGCCCTTCTTCTGTTAATAAAGCGATGTATGGATCCGCAACTGATGCAAAAACTACATCAGAAGTCAAGTCCAAATTCAGTCTTTGAACTTCATTTGTACCACAAAGTAATCTTAGACCCTCCTTGTAAACCTTGATACGAAATACCGTTTCCATAAAATGAGAAAATTCTCAAACAGTAAAATTTACTTATTTTTAAATGCACTCTTAGCGCTTACCTGCACGATGTATTTCATGCTACCAATGTTAAATACGTGAATACTTGGAATATCCGTTCTAAATCCACTCTCATGAATTTGATTGATGTCTTCACCAGTTTGTAAGACCTTTCAATGAATAAAATATACAATTTAGTGTCTAAATATGAAAAAATATCGTTTTAAATTACTAGTGTGCATACTATGGTTTTATCCTCTTGAGCCACCAAAATAAGAGTATGATTAGAGGGGTCATCTGGAGTGAACAATGTCCACAGGTCCCTGATTCCAGGGAGTAGAATTGTGGTAACTATTTGAGGACGAATAGAACGTTGAAGAACACACAACGCTCCATTCTTTCCGTATCCACTGGTAGTGACAATTTCCAAGTCAGGATCATCAAGTGCCGTAAAATCTTCTGATAGAAATGGTGGCTCTCCAAGACTCATACTTCCGCACGGTCCTACATTCAGTAAACTGTCGCATACTTCGAAGGCGAAGACTGTGATTACAAAATGTGTTCGTTTTTCACTTCCATAAACTTCGACTTCTTCTTGATCCATAACCATTCGAGAACGTTTTACACGAATGACTTCATCATCTTCCTCGTCGAATTCTGTGATGTCCATGACGTCATCGCCGTTTTTCTCCCCATTCACTAGCTCCCCTTGTTCAATAACCTCTTTTACAGTACCTTTCTCACTTAATCTTAAGAGTAGCGAGTTCCCCAAACGTGATCCCAAGAACACGTAGTCTTTATCACAAATTAAAATCTAAAAAAAAGTAAAGCCGAGTTGTAATTAGTACAATGATCCTAAAATATAAATTTATGAATTGTGATAATACTATTTGTTAGAAATACTTACACAGGAAGTCAAAACTGAAGATGCTGCCTTGTCAAAGTGAAACCCTCGAACACTACGCATCGCATCATATAGCAATGTCATTACATAAAGCTCACCACCTTTCAAAGATAACAAAAGTTTATCATGTGAAAGAAAGTCTGCCTGGCAGCTGTCTAAAGTCATGTTGACATTCTCTTGATCACCTGTAATTACCAATTAATCGCCAATAAGTAAAGGACAATACATTTTAATGCAATATGTATCAGTAATTGTTGTCAGTTAAGAAACAAGTCAACTTACGCAAGGGAAAGTTTGTCGCTTTTCTTGCGATTGAGTTTAATCCAATTGCATATGGTGGAACACTTTGGTTTAGATAGAGCAAACAATTTTGAGTCATTACGAGTACTCCGCCAATTGGTTTTGGAACTGGGAGAACCTTATAGCAATCATGAGGAAGATTAGCCACTGTCCAAATGCAGGGATGAACTTTTTGTGAAACATTTAGAGAAACTGCAACGAGGGCACAAGTGTCTTGACGAGCTGAAACCCGTCTGAAATTATATAAATAGAACAAATTTAATATTCAATGTTTTCATAAACATTTTAGAAAGAAAGTAAAAGTAAATTACTGCTTTTTTAAAGCAGGAAAACGGCTTACCCAACGTAAGTACGAATTGGCTCATAAACAAAAACCAATGTAGGTTCATTATATCCGTGCAAAAATTTGAAGTCTATGACGTTATCAATTTTCTCATCCAATTGTCGAAGATCGATTGTGTACGACCGCAGCTGCGGTATTCTGTTCAAACTTGCGATATTAGGCTAAAACACAGATGTATAGTTATACAAACATTTTGAGTTTCAACAGTAATTTTAGAGCGTTTTTGTGTTATAAGGAATTTATCTTTGTACCTTAATGTCGGAAGGTTCAGCAAAGTGCTCATCAAACACTGCATCTCGTCGCAAGAAAGGAATGATTACTAATTGCTTTCCGAACACTAATAGGGCTGCACATCTTCCCTCAGGATCTACTCTCAAAATGCTAATAGGCCGGTGCAAGCATCCTCCCTGTGAAGAAATCAAAATATGTGATTGGTTTAACTTAATGACAGGTTGTCTCGTTAAAACTCTTACAAAACAGTAGATACACATATAATTGCTTACGTGCAAATCTTCCGTCTCAAAATAATGTAAAGATATAGTTCTGAGATCGTGCGTTTCCGGATCATATTCAACAATGGAAAGCTTGGCATCCTCAAAACAAAGTAACAACGCATCTCGTGCTAAACTTAACGGCATACTTTCCATAGCCATAACGGTACCCTGGAATCGGTACTCTCCCATACATTCCAGTTTCATTTTTGGAGGTTTGCTTTCATCTATAATTACAAAGTAATAATATAGACCAATAGACAAATACCAACAACATTCATGTAATCAATTTTTTCAATCTCTAGTACATATATTCATCATTTCATACCTTGATTAGTATCATAAATATCCGGTACAAATCTAAACACTCGGATGTCATTTGCACCAGACACAACCAAGTTCTTTTCCCTTCTATCAAAAAAGTAACAATATGACACCATTTCCACCCCCGTGGGGGGATGCAACTCCTTGCTAACTGAAAACATTTTGCCTAATCTTATTTCACTTTGCTGGAAAACCGGTACTCACATCAGCACAATTGTTATTCTCATTTCGTTTTTCTGATACGATAAATCAAACACTTTCTTCTACATTCAGCAACAGCAAAGCACACATTAATTGATTGTTACACTTCAAATATCATCACTTAAAGTTCTATCTGCTTTAAAACTTTCACTGATTCATAAAATCAACAGTGATTTTGGAAGTTGTAAAAGGATGTCTTCAAATCAATCATTTTTTTACAAGTATATAAACAACGCTGCATGAAATTCCCACCTTTCTCGACAGGAATCTGGCTTTGCCCCTGTTGAACGTTCACAATTCCTTGAAACAAAGTTGAAAGCGATCGTTCCGTCTCCGTCTTACGTCCTGCTTAAAACGATTCACGCGTCATGAGAATCAAAATCTAATCATGCAAAGATTGATCATGATCCTAACTAAGGTAATTATAAGTAAGCAGTTATGTTATGATTATGAATCATGAATGTTATATGCTATTTACAATTCCAAGTTTGTAGTTTTAGTTAGTATCACTGATGACGAGGAAGAAAAATGTACAGCATTTAATTTCGTAGGGAAAGAATGAAAGAAAGAACTAAAAAGGTTTGGTTTATTAGAAACAACTCTGAGACTACATGGCAGTGTTATCATTTATCTAGATTACATTACAATAGCCTGCTGTTTTACTAAAGTACACCAGGTATGTGCATGACAGTTTTCACTTAACACTTGTAATTATTGTATTTTTTACTAATTATTTCATAAAATTAGTAAATGCTCAATGTATATACAGTGTACTCTGTCCATTTTGAAGAATTTAATAAATTGTCTCCGTAAATTTAGATCCCTGCATAAAAATACGGAATACTCAGTAAAGTATAATTTGAAACAAAAAATGAAGACTTGTCACACGAAAAATTATTATTATAAATTTTTTGAGTTGTGTGAAGTCCACAAAGTCAATTGAATACTTTGAAAAGGTCTTGGGTGGCCACACAATGGTGACAAATTACAAGTACTATAATTAATTATGAGATAATTGTACATTTTCACTAAAATTACATAAAAAATGAATAAAGGTTTAAAATGCTAAAAGTTGTTAGTTAGTAAAATAGTTTATAGGTCTTACAAGGTTGCTAATAAGAAACAAAGAATCATACAAAGACTACAAGCTCACTCGTTTTATCAATTAGAGTATTTTACTATTTACATATATGTAATACATAAAATAAGGTAAACTAAAACGTAAAATATAACATTTGACACAAATTATATAGCTTGGACAAAGCAAAACATTTAAAATTCAATAAAATGATGAATATATAGCAGTGGCAGATCAGTGATGATTAGGAGGAGGATAATTGTGTTTTAAGGCATCGGTGTGGTTCTTATGATGAATCACTCAAACACCTTCTTCCGCCTATAAATTATAACAAAATTTGAGTTAAGTTTAAGAAAATAAAAGAAGATTTAATTTATTTCGTGCAAATGTGCGTGATTGTAAACTTATTAAAATGTGCAACGTGCATTTTTTCCAAATTTAAGGGACCTCTTTAGCATCTCCCTTTGCACAAGGTTCATATTCACAATCTCTGTTATCAACTTCGGCAACCTTGACTCGGAAAGCGTTTTTGTACAACAAGGCCGCAACTGCTCCACCTGCAAAATATTTTTACATAATTAATCAAGGCCAAATATTTTAGCTATTCTGTATACACCAAAACATGACACAAAATGAATACCTGCACATGGGCCCATCCAGTAAAGCTACAAGAAGTACGAAATCATTTAATATGTATTTAACTTTTTGAAATAAAGCCATATAAGCTAAATGTGGTTCTTGGTCAACTTTTCAATAAATTAATGTTTTTTACCCAGTGCTCTTTCCAAATATTGGTTATTACAGCAGGTCCGAATGTCCTGGCGGAATTCATTGAACTTCCAGTGAAACGAATCTAAAGTGCAATTATTACAGTTAATTTAAATTGCTACTAAGGTAATTTACGATGCATTTGTTTATCAATACTGAACAGGAGTAGCACAATTAGGGGTTTCAGTTCACTTTCATCTCATCCCTATTTACTCATGTATGTATATGTTAGTAACAAACAACTTACCGCGGCTAAATGACAAGCAGTAATTGACAAACCAATGGCAAGTGGTGCAGATCCTTTAATAAAAAAATAAAAAAGTTAAATTCCAAATTCAATGCACGAATGAAAAAAATTGGTTTAAAAAGTTAGCATGTTCTTTTTTGAACCTTTGATATCAGTCCTGTTTCCGTCACAAACGCCAAATACTGTAAGTACGAGAACCATCGTAATGAAAAATTCTACTCCAAATGCTTGTGCCATTCCAAGATTTTCATTGGGTATAGTCATCCCAAGATTTCCTTGAATGTTTTCTGGGGTGACGGCCTATTGGAGAAATGTTTTCATAATTTAATCATCTTTTATTTTGACGGAATACTGTATAGCCTCATTCAAATGTGTGACATTTAAATTGCCAGTTAATTGACATGAAGTTAACAAATTTATTTGAATTTGACGATGTAAGACTGTTTCGCAATATAAAATGTGTGGGATATTACTTTAAGAAGTGCAGCTCCAGCAATGGCACCAATACATTGGAAGATTATGTACAAAGCGGCTTTAATTGGCTTCATTACGCCGGCTACACACATTCCAACTGAAACGGCTGGATTAATGTGGCATCCTGAGTAATTGAAAATAAAAAATTGAGATGAAAAGCTCAAATGACTCGTTAAAGAAATTAATTTGCACAAATTGATCCTTGTGGTACCTACCTGAAATGTGTCCGATGGCTTGTGCAACAGTTGCAACGGTTATGCCAAATGCAAGCGATATTTGAACCATGGATGGTGGATGCAGTTCATCCCAAGTTAAACAGCTCCCTGTTTAACGAGTTGAGAAATGTTTAGAGAATTGATACTTTAAAAATAAAAATAAAATCTATAATCTATCACGTACCACATCCAACAAACACCAATATCATTGTTCCTATCAGCTCCGCAAGGAGAGCTTTCCAAATTGATCGATCCTTCATGACTTCGGTTAATCCGGACATTTCACTGAGAGAAAATCCCATCTACGCAAAAAACCAAAGCCAAACTAAATAAACTTCTGAAGACTGACTTGAGTTAAAAGTTAATGATGACGGTTCTTTCTCTTTGTACTAAATTTTGGTCAGTACGACAGAATAATTTTATTCGGTAAAAGGGGAAAACGCATGACTCTCTGAGATCATTGGTGTCCCAAAAGTAAAACAAACAGTAACCAATTAATTTTAAACTCTCAAATATGTGTGAGAACATAACCATGTCTGGATTCAGATCACGAATTTCAGTAGTTGGGTGGTTTTTTGCCTAACATTGTTTAGTGTTGAGAGATGATGAGCAATGGAAATCATAATTATGGTTTAAGATGATGCATATTTGCAGTTAGCAAGCAGACCTGATTATCATATTTTCACTTTTAAAGCAATGACTGCAATAAATTAGGAGTGAAATATTTCTCAACAGGTTTGTGGTGTATGACCTGTACGAGGACGTTAAATACTAATGAATTACCTAATTATCTCATTAATACCTTTTTATATCCCGCAAAGCGTTTTTAAAACAAACTAAGAAATTAACGTGTTATTAAGCTGTTTTTTGGACTGATTATGAATCACTTTTAATGTAAACTAGTGTTGATTAAATAAGAACAGCAACAAACAGGTAGTAAAATAGTATATTCAAGTTGGCAGTAACAGCAAACTCAATCCGTTCTCCTACCTGGTGGTACCAATCAATGAGACTGGACAAAATAACTCTGATAATAGTTATTTTATTTTCATTTCTCCGTGAAGCGAAGGTTAGTTAAGCATGCGTCGTTGTTGCTATTAATAAGTTGTTTGTATATCCAAAAAAAAAATCCTGTTAAAATAGCATGACAAAAATCATCGAGAATTTACCAAATCCTCCCCCTTTGACATTCACTTTTCATATTCATAGTTTTTATTTTAAAATTATACTTTTTGTTAGTTTAGCCTGTAATAAAAATGGAAATTATTGTTTAATGACTGGATTCTCTTGATTTTAGGTACTATTTTAGTGTTTTGTTACTTTTAATTTTCTTTGTCCGCAAACTAGGTTGAAAACTAATAAATTCATATTGAAAGCAATAATTACAAAGATTTACCAACCGTACAAAATTGAAATAATACATGGCATGACACTACGTAATTTTAAAAAGATCAAATTTTGCTTAAACCTCCACCTAAAATACAGCATACAATGAAGCTACTAATGCATTAAATTAAGGTAGCGAATTTCGCTTCTATATGTTTTGTAAACTTTTGTCTGTGAGCATGTACGGAAGATTAACAATTTGATGAATATATTTTTTAAACAAAGGGTGTGATACCTTATTTGCCTTGATGTGTATATTAGTTTTCTATGAGGTGAGAAGTCCGACAGAATTTTCCACGTGGTTGATTTTTTACACTCCTTTTCCAAAGTATATATTATGCAATAATTTCTTAATTTAAACCAATTTTGTCTTTCTAAATCATTTAAGGGGCACCACCCTGTCAACCTTACTCCTGAAACCAAACTGATATTGTTTTTGCTCTGAGGCAATAAATGAAAACGATCAAATTATACAACAAATTATCACCATACAAAATGACCCCAAAATGTATAAGGAACAAACAAAGTATTTGATAAAAATGTAACTTTATTTGGCAAATATGTCTGGCTCAGTCAGTTACTTTCCCCTCTTTCACAGAATGATGTGCATGAGCTTGAGTAGCTCAATAATACCATCAAAACCATTAAAAGTTGCTTCTACCCATTCTCAAATGCGTCATAAATTTACAAACACCCTCAATCCATATTCATAAAACGCACAATTGTCTCTCTTCTCTCGTTATACAGCAAAGCAACAAAGATGCAAGATGAGATTCCAGCAACATAAAAACCAAGCTTCCATATCCTATCATCATCAGAGATCACAATTTATAATTTAATGTACTGCCATGCCATGTGCTTCTAACAACGATTCATTACTTCATCAGCAACACACAAAATCTTCGTGATACAAAAAGTTACGTGCTGAATTCAAAGGCAAGTATGAATAAAATATGAATTTATATCATTTCGTTTGTCCTCTCAACACTGAAACTGATCTGATGTGTGATTGTTACAAAAAAAGAATGCTCATCTTAAATACGTAGTATTATTGAATTAAAAGTTATCATTTTGTCCCACACGTGCACGAAGAGATTGTTACGCACGCAAGAATGCAAAAATAGGGTAAAAAATTGTATAACAAGGGATTACTTTTAAAAAAACTAGTTTAGTTTCCCAGCTTTTTATATAACGACTTTTGGAATTTGTTTCGACTTACGATTAGAATTTATCCCATTTATTCTTGTTCAAGCTATGAAATCATTAGAGCGTTACTTTAGATAGCTGACTTTCAGTTCGTTAATTTGAACTTTATTTTTTTCATAAAAAAATTCGCAGTAAGCAGCTTAAAACGTTAAATAGTTGCATACAATGAGCCTGAATAAAAAATGCAGAATGCATATCATTCGCATATTACATATCCCATAATACATAAGGGTTTTGTTATATAACTTGCTCTGTTAGATCTATTAATAGCTTGAACGAACTCAAACTTAAATCATTGATAATGGAACACACGAACGATACCTAAGCAGAGTTATGTGTCACACAACACATGACTCTAACTCAAATATATTATAATTTATTGTTATCAAAAGGTAATTTTTACCCATAACTGATCCAATTATGTAAAGCTTGATGTGCATTAGGATATTGTGCGTGCCTGTCCCCAAACGAATTCATCATAATAAAAAGTCATTAAACGCAACGCAAAACGCAACAGAAGCATAAATATGCGTTGGTTTTTTGAGATTGTATGTTCAACAGACAATTCGATAATAGGAAGTTCGTAATATGCATCCTGTCTAATATATGACAACAAATGGTTTAACCCTAAATGAATTTTAAGAGGGCATGATGACACCAAATTGCTTATTACACTCACTCATACATATGTATAAACAAATATTTGTTTAGTTATTTGAACAGGTAAAACAGCTACTTCATCTTCATCAGCACCTCTCCAAACACATATTTTTGGAATGATTCAACATTCAGCATACTCCTCAAATATTGAATAAAATTGATTGTCGATTAGTGAGAAAACGCATGTCTCCACTCTCTCTACACTAACACGTTTTAGTACTTATCCTTCATTTGAAGTACATATAAAATTTAACTTTAATCCCTATGCGAGGTTATATAACTAATGATACACCTATGGTATGTCAAAAGAAAATCAGCACATGGCAAAAACCAATCAATATGAACTGCTTATCGATCCTCGTGTTTATCGGGAAGTAACCAAAATCATTGATCAGTTCAAGGAAACATGTTTTCAAGCATACACAATACACACATACTAATCTGATTAGCATTCAGTGTAAGTCATCATAAAAAATCAACATCCAACCAAATCAAATCGAAAAATAACAATGAATACATGCCGCGTGTTACATGTTACATACATGTTGTTTGCTCTGTAAACGTTGTTGAACTTTATTGAGCTGTCATCACTTCGAAGTCGGATCAATCATAAAATGATATCCCCGCCGCAGGACACATACCTTACATGGCGTTTATTGATATTTTCATACCTGAATACCTAAAAGTGAACACTGCTGGATAAATTGTTTTCTACGATTGCTATTTAATCTGAATGCCACGATTCCAATATTGCGAATCTCTCAAATTGTTGATGTTTTTGTGCTTATGCCCTTCTTTGGAATTGTGACGTTTTACGTTCGTGATCTTTATGAGTGATGTCACAGTCTCGTCATGATACAGAGTTATGGGTCATTTTTGATTAGAGAAGAAAAAAGTGTTTTATGATGAAGTAATTGTACGGTGTACACTTCACAGAGTTATCTTAGATGACGGGCCTTTTAGAGTGACTATTAAACAACAATGTTTGCTTAGGGCTTTCCAATCAGCCATAAAAGAAATTGAAGCAGTAAAAAAGTGCAACATTGCAAGCACATCGTCTGGGATAATGACTGAATTTATTGTTGCCCAAGATTATTCTTAATTTTTCATAACATCACATCATAACTTTTATATTTTGCTCTGAAGCAAAAACGCTTGCCTTGCTCAAGGATAAAGGGAGTATTTTTTAAATGACTGTGTTATTTTAATTGCAGGTTTTTGTTATGACGGTGCGGCGGTGATGGAGTGATATGTGGAATGTAAGTAAGAAGAGGAACGTTAAGAGCAAGAAAACTATATGATGTGAGGAGTATACTCAATGAGATCTCTTGAAAACGTGCGCTTTCTTGTTGTTAGCTGAAGGTTCGATAATTTATACTGAAATGGAAGAGAAGAGTAAAAAATTGTGCAGTGATAGAGATTTCATATATCATATACAACGCCACTAAAAAAGGTTTAACTCTTCAATTTTCAATGGAGAACTTTAAAAGAAGATGAGTTAAACTCAACTCAGTACTCGTGAGCAGTAGAAATAAGTATTTTTAACTTTTTCATATTTAACATTTTGTTTTTACAGCGAGCATACATACTATGTATGAGTATAATCATTAAATTATAAATATAAATGTCCGCAAGCACTAGGGTTAGCTTTAGCTAGTAAACCGCTCCTCTCCGAACAATAATGAGATGCTCAAGAGAACCTTAATTAGGAATGGGGAAGTGAATAAAATACGAAATAAGCTTAAAACATTGCGTGGGAGTGCTTGGGTGCAATTTGGGCACGATGTGGATTGTGTTTGGCTACGCTGACAGTGACACCATATACCATAACCATAAAGAACGCCGCCTGTAACGCTCTTGCATTGACAACAATAAAATGTTTTCAATATATTGTTTTGCTGTTTTATATGCACAGTCACGAAAATGCGTAAAACTTTTATTTATTGAAAACAAATTAATTTTTATATTTTACCCACTAACCCAGGTATATCTAAAAAAAGCTTTACGTGATCATATTGACAATTGATATTATTTAAATGAGAGTGAATATTAGTGATGTAGTAACATGAATCATACACACAGGTCCTGTCAGTTGTACCCTGGTTCACAATCAATCATAAAAAGTTGTTTTAGATCGGCTAATTCATAGGGTTAGGAAATCTGTACGATTTACTGCCTACTTTTAAGAATACAAATAGCTAACAGCTACACTAGCTATAACGAGGAATGTCAGTGATGGAACTCATGCACATTGTACATTCCTTTTTGAATTGAAATTGTTTAAAAAAAACTAACTATAAGATTATAACTAAACTACAAAGATTCAAAAAATAAAATTTAGGAATCCTGACGGTTTCACCACACTGCTACCAAGCTGTTTGTAATGCCTGGTTCCATGCGCATGCAAATTATGCATATTTTTAAAGAATATAAAAATTACCTACTGGGATGCCGCCTGTAATTAAGAGTTGTGGATTTCACAGCTAAAGGACCCTTTAAACCTCACTTTCACACGGTTTCATGTAACTTTTGAACAATCAGTGCAATAATCACAAGGGAAAACTTAATGGGCAAACTTTCACTGCAACTTGATAAAATTGACTGAGAGTGTGCCGGCGAGTGTGTCTGGAGTTTTGCCTCAACCTGAAATTTAATTTTGGCTAATGGTTTTCACATGTAACCTGTCGTTATAACATGTCATCGATGAGTAAATGAAGCACATGTCACAATGCAATTTATCCAAGAAGGTTTGTGCTACAAAGCTACATATTATGTACATGCAGGCATGTGCATCAAATCATTGCCAATAGTCAGTCCGTAGTCCGTATCACTGGAATGAAATCTGTTGGCTATATGTACATAATCATTTGTAAAAATAAACTAACAATAGACTTATTCTACATCTTGGCTTGGTATACATAGTTGGTGTTCAGTGTTCACTGTTCACAAAAAAAAAAAAAAGTTAATTTGCAATGCATCAGGTGAGGTAATCATATTCTTGTAAAGCGAACGGGCAAACAAAATCAGCGATTATGCGTTGAAGGAGTCGTCATCGTCATCATGAGTCAGACAGTCATCGAAATATCGAAAATTAGAATACTACGTGCACGTTAGTTGGTAGTTGGTACTGGTACCTGTGTAATAGTTCAGCAGTTGTGTAATGGTAATGAATAAGCTTATACAATTTATTTAAAACGCATAAAAATAAGGTGTCCATGCTCATTATACTTATTTGCGAAGATGGTAATAATTCAAACTGATAATTATATTATAACTTTATGAGAAAAGTAAAGATATTTGAGAGGTGCTAAACAAAATATATTGCTGTTGATTCGCTTTGATATGCGTACCTATTCTATTGTCGTTTCATCTTCTCCTTTGATTTTGATACCGAAAAACATTCAGAGTCAAATATAAGCTGCATGTTCAAAGTGGGATAACAAAAGATTGCATTATCTCACCTTTTTTAATTATCGTCAACATCGACATATCGTATGATTTATTGTAGCATTAAATGGATTTCAATTATACCGTGTTTAAAAATTTCCTTTGGAGGAAAATTTTAAAATTTCAATGCATCTAAAAGTGTTAATAAGATTTATGCTACCGCAAATTAGTAGTACACACATCCCTAAGGCTTTGAATACTGTGTGATGTGTAAATACATTAATGAGTCATTGAATTTGTAATTGTATTATAATAAATACAATTGAAAACGTAGTGAAATAAATTTGAACGTATGCACTTAGGAGTTAAAAAGCAATCTTTTTTGGAGGAGAGGAATTGCGAATTGATGTAATCAATATGCACTGCGGACACAGAATTTTTTGATATCATGTATGCATATATTCCAGTCAGTTGCAAATTAATCTTGTTAACGTCTGGTCCTCTTTGCTCGTTTAATCAATCATAATCATTATGTCATTGATATTGATAATGAACTAAAAATGACTAGTTATATTGTATTTTTACAGATAAGAGTTGAATCTGTCACAACAATTTTATAAGTCAAGGCGAAGTCTTTGTATTTTAATTATATATGATCAATGTTTCCATCAGATCTTCCAATGACATATAATTAAACAGATGCAATCCACTCCATAGGGAAATTCCAGAATTCTGAACTCATGTACCAAACACGCTTAAATCAAGCATACTTACATTATTTCCCATGCAGTCATTAATATTTTACACGAGCCACCAAATTGAAGTACATGTGTACAACTTTTCGCTACTTAACTTTAAATGTATGTTCGAGTAATTACAAAACATCTTCATTTTTAATTATTTCTGTATTTCGCTTCCATTAAACTTTCGCGTGTGGGAAGCCCTGCTAATCAGCTAATCAAGTGCAGTCATTCAAAATATCTTCAATCTTGACTTCAGTGCTGCTGATTAATTAATATCATCAGTGCATTTGACTTATGACTTATCTGTCTCATCATATTTCAGAATATTGTACTCTGTATTTTTGAGTTGTGAATAGCAAATATCAAAATACTTCGTATATGTCTTGATTAAATTGACATGTGATTTAATTTGGTGATGCAAATTACTATATCAAACATATTATGGTCATGTAGCACTAATAAAAATACGAAAACAATGATTACTGCAAATGAAAATCAATTAAAGGTGATTGTGAAGAAATTCATTCGTACTTATTTCTGTGTCCTCTTCATGACACATTGGAAGCATATAAACTGGTTGTATGGCGCATGAAATTAAGAATAATTAAGCATCATGTTGAATCAAATTAGCCCACTCTTTATAATTCCAATTGTTTTGGCTTTGTTGTCTCAATCGCGATATCTTGCTGCAGGAAAAAGTGTTAATGATGGAAACCACGAAGCCATCGTAAATAGTCAAGAAGATTTCCTGTATGCAACGTTTCCCGAAGATTTTCTGTGGGGATTTGCTACAGCGGCTTATCAAATCGAAGGAGCATGGAATGAAGATGGTATTTCATTACTTAAAGCATCGGCATATTTACTGTAAAATTGTCTATGATATTTTATGTTAGTAAATTGTTTATTTTTATGAAGGTAAGGGAGAAAGTATATGGGACCACTTTACTCATCGATTATTGAGTCCTATAATAGACAGAAGTAATGGAGACGTTGCTTGCGATTCTTACCACAAATATCCTGAAGATGTTAGACTTCTCAAATCTTTGGGGGTAAATCAACTATTTCTTATATTACATCGAGGCATCACTGTGTTTTAGTATAAGTCAATAAATTACTCCTTTTTTTACATTTCCCCAGGCGAATTTCTATCGCTTTTCCATCTCATGGTCTAGAATCCTGCCAAATGGAACCAATGACGTGATCAACCAACCTGGCATCGACTATTACAACAACTTAATAAACTTATTGGTTGAAAATGGGATAATTCCAATGGTAGCAACCACACATCTTATCTAAATGTACTCGGGGGTACAATTTAGGCTTTCATGTCATTGGTTTTAAATGTCAATTTGACATAAACATTCCAGGTTACAATATATCATTGGGACTTACCACAAGCTTTGCAAGACAATTTCGGTGGTTGGCCAAACGAAGTATTAGTTGACCACTATGTAAACTATGCAAGGATCCTATTTGAAAATTTTGGCGATCGTGTGAAGCACTGGATTACATTCAATGAGCCCTACAACACCTGCGAGATGGGATATGGAGTTGCTATTGCAGCTCCTGGAATATTGGGAGAAGCTACTCAACCTTATCTTTGTGCACACACTGTTTTAAAATCGCATGCAAAAGCATACAGACTTTATGAAACTGAATTTAAACCAACTCAAAACGGCGAGGTTGGAATTGTTATCGATAGTGAATGGATGGAACCTAGCAATTCTTCGAATCCAGAGCATGAAATAGCGGCTGAGAGGGCCAGACATTTTAAGGTATGACATATAAAAAGCAAAGTAGCATTAGCTATGGGTTTAGACACGTACACGACGCATTTTTCAACTTGGAATATTGCAGCACGGGTGGTTCGGTTTTCCGGTATTCTTTGGAGATTATTCTCCAATAATGAAGGAGACCATTGACGCAGCTAGTGAACGAGAAGGTCGAAATCAGTCTAGATTACCAGTATTTGATAATGAATGGAAACAACTTTTGCGTGGGTCACTGGATTTCCTCGGCGTAAACCATTACACAACTGAGCTGGTCACGCCTGGCGGCACTCTTTGTCTATTCCCTGGATGGAGGTGTGACCAAGACTTGACCAAACATAAAGACCCATCTTGGGAAGGGTCAGCTTCAGCTTGGCTGGTCCGTATTTGCAATGCTTAATGGTTATGTAATATTTATTTATGATCAAATGACGATCTATTTATTTATTTGGCTTACAGAAAAAAGTACCTTGGGGTTTACGCAAATTGCTAAACTGGATAAAAGATACATATGGTACCTAACAACTTTCAAAGCTCAAACTAAAAAGCAAAGTAATATTGAACCTTTTTGAAGTAAGGAAAACAGGGGTACATTTTCATTTCATTTAGATAACCCAAAGGTTTTGATTACGGAAAATGGATGGAGTGACTCTAATGCAGAAGGGTTAAATGATACGAAGAGAATTTCTTATTATACCGATTATATCAATAATGTCTTGAAAGCAGTTGTAGAGGATGATTGCAATGTTAAAGGATATACAGCATGGTCACTAATGGATAACTTTGAGTGGGCGAATGGATACACGTAAGTTATTTTCTTCCTGTTGAAAGGGCTTTTGAACCCGTATGTCATCGTCATGTGATGTGTGTCGGCGTTTTTACTGAAGTTCATGCTGCATGCAAATTAATTTTTAGTGACCGTTTTGGACTTCACTGGGTCAACTTTACTGACTCAGAAAGACCTCGCATTCCAAAGGAATCCACGAAAGCTTTACAAAAGATTATTTCAGATAACGGATTTCCAACACCTGAAGGTTTTATTAAACTTGATTAAATGTTTAAAGAAGATTAAAAAAAATAAACTTGCAAACAAACAATACACTTGACTTGCCATAATACTGAATATTTGATGTAGTATTTTTTTCATTGTCAGAATTAAATTCTTGCCCAAGAATAATATCAAGAAATGAATGGGGAGCAAGACCTCCCAAATCTGTCACCATAATGAATCTTCCAGTAAATATAACAGTTATCCACCATTCAGTAATGGGAGAAGGAGAATGTTTTACGCAAACCGACTGCATAAAAGTCATGAAAGAGATACAGGATTTTCATATGGATGGTAATGGTTGGGACGATATTGGATACACGTAAGATTTCAACTTCGACTATAAATTACAGATTAGGGCGTCAATTTCCTGGCCTTGGATAGATTCTAGGGCAAGTACAAAAATGCAAATGGCATTGAAAAATATAAATTTTATCATGGAAAATACTTCATCAGGTTCCTTATAGGCGGTGATGGAAACGTTTATGAAGGAAGAGGATGGAATAAAACGGGTGCACATTCACCTGGATATAATGACATAAGTATTGGAATTTGTTTAATTGGTAATTTCATGGGTAAATCATCCATTAACTTGAAATTTTTTCATAGAAATTCAGATGTCTAAGTTCTTTCCTGGGTACATGATTCATTCTTAATTTCTTAAACAAAATAGATCATTTACCAACTGCTCAGCAATTAGCTGTCACGAAGCAATTGATTGGATGTGGGGTAACGCGAGACTTCATAACTGAGGACTACATTGTTTTCGGTCATCGTGATGTCAGAGCCACAGAATGTCCAGGGGATCTTTTATATGAAGAAATATCACTTTGGCCTGAAAAGGCCCCGGCTCCTTAACTGTACACTGTACAATGTTAACAAAATAAAAATGAGTATGAAGAAAAAACTATCTAAATATGTTGTTTATCCATTTTCACTTTGAAGCACAGCATTTTTTTTATCTAAGATTTCACTCCAATGACAATCTTAATTAAAAACGTTAATTAACATGACTAATGAGCAAAATCAGGCTATGAGTCCTAAGTATCCATTGGGTAGGGAAAATTCATGTTGATCAAGTTTATCACGGTTTAATACTGTTTTCTTATCTATAATGTCAATGTTTCTTCAATTACAAGATTACATTTTGATATGAACTACAGACCTTTTCCATAAAAACACATATTCACGTTTCTGACATCTGGCCATTCTGGCCACTTTGAGTACAAGACATGGGCGGACTATATTAGCATGAAACTAGTTTTCTTAAACTTTGAACTAGATTTGACAGACAGACGGCAAGTTGTTATTATCCAATTATTTCTGCTCCGTTTGGAGACTTTCTGATTAGACGGTAATATATATTCAGTTCATTTTTATAAAACATTCCATTTCGACTGAAGCCACGGAACCGTGATCAGTGTTTTTTAGTAAGATTCCGGCAAAGAATACCTAGACAAATAAAATGGGAGACATTAAAACGTCCAGTAATCTCGACTGGCTTCCCGTGGACCAGAAATTCTCCACCTTGGCTGTTCACGCAGGGTATACAGGAGAAAATAAAAATTTAAGTTCTATCGTTCCCCCTATCACCATCTCTGCAAACTTTGAGATCGACGTGCCCGCAGTTCATCGGGTAAGTATTCTAAATGAAACACCAAACAGCCATCAATTATCAATCAAGACATACACTCAAAACCATATTTTTAACTGTTGACAGGGCTATGAGTACGCTCGAACAAATAATTTGAGTCGCAAAGTTTTGGAAGAAAAGTTGGCAGCTCTTGATGGAGCAAATCATGGTAATTGTTTTATAAAACAGCATTGTCATATAATTTTTGGCCTACATGTGTAATTAAGCCAACTAGTTCTTAACATTATATAATTTCTTATGTTTAGCTATCGCCTATTCGTCTGGATTGGCAGCATTTTCTGCTGCCCTATCTCTGATGAAAAGTGGGGAACATCTTATCTGCAGTGATGACATTTACGGAGGAACTGTCAAGCAGATAAATGACTCAGTTTCACGACTTGGAATCACAGTGGATTACATTGATTTTGAAAATCTCGATGATGTTAAGAAAGCCCTGAAGCCTGAAACGAAAGTATGCAATACTTTGACTCTTGCAGCGATAAATTAATTATTAATTTGACTCATTTTGTGCATAATTACTCATTTGTCAATTAATACATGCTTCAACTATTTAAAATCTCACAGATGATTTTCCTGGAAACTCCAGCTAATCCAACTCTCCGTGTTTTTGACCTTACCAAGTTATCTGAGATTGCTCATGATTATAAGAAGGATATTCTGGTGGTGGTTGACAACACTTGCCTTACGGCATATTTCCAAGTTAGTATTGTCACTTGCCACGCATTTTATATAAAATATTCCAGTAAGCAGTTAACTGGTTAGGTATGATCCCCCGTGTAAATGATGATTGATAATAATCATAAACTTTATGTCATTATTTTAGAGACCTCTTGCGCTCGGTTGCGATTTGGTTCATTATTCACTAACAAAATATGCCAATGGACATGCTGACGTAATCATGGGTGCACTGATAACCAACAATGATGCTGTCAAAGATCGTCTCAAATTTTATCAGAATGGTAATGGAAATTGAAATTCGACATAAATATGTAATATGTGAGGTTAATTAACTTGTTTACACATATAAAAAAGCTGTTAACTTTATTACCAGGTTTGGTAATTCACGATATAATTAATGAATACTAGAGTTCAAATTGCTACTGCTAGCGTGCAGTGAATTGATCGTAAATACTTCGTTAGGTACTGATAAAGTAAATATAATGAAATTTAATTACAGTGATTGGAGCTATTCCTTCGCCCTTTGATTGCTATCTTGTGACCAGGGGGTTAAAAACCCTCCCAATCAGAATGAAGGCCTTTATGGAGTCTTCACTAAAAATTGCGGAATTCCTCTTGGAGCACCCAAAAATTGATGCCGTGTTCCACCCTGCTCTTCCAAGCCATCGAGATCATACACTTGCAAAGAAGCAGAGCTCAGGACATTCCGGATTAATGTCGTTCCGTATCAAAGAAGGAAACGGTACAGGACTTGACTTCCTTAGGAATTTGAAACTCATTCAAAACGCTGGAAGCTTCGGAGGCTGTGAATCTTTGGCTGAATCGCCGTAAGCTTAAATATGTTTTCTGAATCATAAAATATGTTCTTTAATGTATACATTTTCTTGAACGGCTCACTTTCTTTCTGCCAACAGAGCATATTTTACGCATTTGGCCATTCCAAAGGAGACACGTCTCAAACATGGAATCACTGACAATTTCATTCGTCTTGCGGTTGGGCTCGAATCTCCAGAAGATATTATTGAAGACTTAGCACAAGCTTTGAAAAAGTGTTAAATATGCTGACAATTGAAAACAATTTTGATGACTAAGTCATGATCAAAATGTCAAAAGTTTGCATTTCATTATATTATTTGGTTTGGATATTGCAAGAATAAATAATTGCGAAATTGCTCAAATTATAGTAAATATATACAATCATTTATTCATCGAAATCAGTGAAAACCGCTGAAATAAATGAAGACGCATAACAAAATTTATATTTTACTATATACCTACTGCATAATAATTCGTCGAATGACAATCTAGTTGGATTTTGTGCATTGCATTCATTTCATTTGCACTGCCATCAGAAACACATAATAGATAAAGCATTTTTTTGCAAATTCATTTATACTGTAGAAAACAAATCATTTTTATTACATTCATAACATTTTTTCAAATATATTAAGTAAACTAATTTACTATTTAGTACATTGAATGCATCAACTAAAAAATTAATATATTTTATATCTGCGAATATATTGATAACATCTATCTGAGAAATATATTTGGTAATAATACACACCTTTCATTCAACACTATGCATTCACAAGTGACAAAGAAATTAGTGTAAAATATAATAGAGAGGCAATATATTAGATATCATTAATACGAAAATTAAATAAGTGTTTTGGATAAAATATATATATAATATGTGTAATATAATATTCGCTGTAACAATATTTTTATGGTTTTTGTTCTCTTTGTAGTATGTCATATTTACATAGAATTTGTATCACTTTAGCAGATTAAGTTTTTACACCGGTGGAGCAGTTCCATTTTCCTTGGCTTCACGCTCTTGTCTCCTCAATTGAGATTCAGCCTCCAATGCTTCTACTTCGTCGGGGCGAAGTTGTCTAAAAATGTTTTGGTAAATGAGAGCTGCACACATTCCACCAACGATTGGGCCAAGCCAATAAATCCAATGGTTATCAAAATGACCAGCAATAATACTGGGTCCCAAACTACGGGCTGGGTTCAAACTGGCTCCGGTGAGAGGCCCCTGTAAAAAATATAGAGATATCATTGTAATTTCACAGTAGTCTATCTTCAAATAGAATTCATTCTGAACATGTCGCGTCTTACCGAGCACATCACGATAGCACAAACGCAAATACCCATAGCCAAAGGTGTGGAGCCTGAAAGTGCAAATCAGTTAAAAATATTAAATGCAAACCATGTTTTTACAGAAAAAAATGAATTGTTTAGAAAATGTATTCTCACCCTTAACATCTCTCCTGTTCTCATCGTTGACACTGAAAGCAGTGAAAACCAGTACGAATGTGGAAACGATTTCAATGATGCAACCCTGAATAGGAGTGATTCCTGGGGCAAGCTGAGTAACCCCCCAATTACCTTCCACAGAGTCAGGAGTCACGGCCTGTGAATACAACAAAAACATCCACTAATTAAGTTAAGTCATTGCAAATTCCAAGTCGAAAGGTTCATCTGCAAGTCAGCAACATTTCTTCATATATATGCAAATTTAGCCTATAAATCAAGATGATTTAATCCACAATCAATAAATCTTTTAGATGATGATTCACAATTCGATGACAGACTATTGCATAATTAGGAAGTGAGCTTAAGCACGAAAAAAATCCTGTGTAAATATGCTGATTCTGCATTACATTGAAACGCAAAATTATATAATGTACTTTAACCCTGTTTTACTTGCAATTCATCAGTTCATCAGTGACAATAAAAGGAAAATAAGTCGATTGCAAGTTAGAGACTATTTCTTGCCTCGTCATTCATCACTCTCTCATTCAAACAATCACTGTCCTCTCTTATCAGTCGATCTAAAGGCTACTGAATTTTTAATTAATAAAAATCGACACATTCTTTCATAGCAAAATATTATTTTAAGCAACATCAGATTTTCCAACGATCATGATCATCGTCGTCACCATCACCATTATCACCTTTCATTCAGTTGTATCGAATCTGCATGAATTTGATTCAGTTGTTCAGCGGAGCCACAGAATACACTTGTTGTTCTTCAGTTCATGACTGTGCAAAATAACATATTAACTTGTAAAAATTTCCATTGTGTACATTCAATGCTCGCCCACCCTTCTGGTTCTACTGAATATCATGGTATTATCCTCATTACTAACCTAACATTTAATTGTAGCGAAATAAATTTCAACAAGTTGGAAGAGGTGTTAATAACCTGGCCCTGGCAGTTGCAATTGCAAAGTACAACAATAGTGGAAAATATTTACTAAAATGGAAATGTGTGTGTCTTCGTGTGTCATTGCATGTTATGTCATTTGTTACGACGAAACTTAATGTCCATGGCTCGACGATTTGTCTGGCGTTTATTAGTCTTATTTAATACTCTTTTACTTCTCATTTCATTGCTCTGACAGGCACAGGCACAGGGCACAGCACAGACATCCTATTTTGATACATATGTATCATTTCAGCTTGAGAATAATAAACTGAAAGGGTGGCTTAATTTTTGTCTTTCCTTCAACCAAACTTTAAAGGAGTTGTTCAAATTGTTAAACTTGAAAGAACAACAAAAGGGAGTATCGTTTGGAACTATAAATTTAGACTACATGTATATCGTCTTGTTTATCCTTCACTTGTCAGTTTGTATCTTTTACTTAAAAAGTGAAATGCGTAACAAATGGAAAGAAATTGGAGAAATGGTTCGACTAAAAAGTGCTCAAGATTTTGAACAAACTCTGATGAAATTCGTCAAACATATTCATTTGCATGAAGATCTATTCACAAAATCAAATTTTGATGGATGGAAGTATCAGCAGGATAATGTGTAAATAGTATATTTGTAACTGATTGATATTGTCCTTTAGACTGAAAATCTTATGGAAGGTACTTTTTGGCGATTGGCCTTGTTTAGTCAATTTGGTCACTGAATCGAGTATTGCGAAATAAATCAAATCCTTTCTTGACCCCAAACCGAATAAAATCTGCAAGGTAGAAACAAGCATGCGTTGCCTGCAGACTAGACATGAGATTAGGCTGTTGTAGGGTGCGGCCTATAATGAACGTTATGTCAAATTCTAAAACTGGTAATAATAGGTACAGTGATCCAATGTCCCAAATTCTAGACGTGGGCTGTAATAAATTCATATAATTAGCTGATATAACTTAAGTCTAACTTAACCAACTCAACTTGACTATAAATAATGTACTTTTCATATCAAAACATGTCATGTCCAGTAATTCGTTTAATTTCTCGTCACCATTAACTTTATGTTCACTTACACTACGTAACACCACTTTTGACCATGCGAATACTGAATCTAAACCTGAAAGTTCAATTCATATTCATTACTCTGCTTAACAGACAAGCGACAAGCTATTCCATGCATACTGTTTAACAAATAGTGTTAATGACATTTGATAAAATTGAAAGAGATAATTAAGATCCATTGTTCGCCTGTCATCGCGAAGAAACGCGAGATCAAAATAGTTAGACACCACGATTCGACGACTAACGTTTTGTAGTTGCCGTTAAGAAATGGAATTGTTTAGACTAGTGAACTCACCAACATTTAGCATTTGTTCAGCTCTAAAAATTATTGCAAGTACGTTTATCGAACATGATGCGATGACGCTTGTATTATAAATGCTTATCTCTCGAGACAATCTCTAATTACATATGCTTCGTATTGGTCAAGGTTGCATTCAGTAAGACCAGGATTTAAAGAACGAGTTGCATGAGGTCGATTATATTGATAATTGTGATTGAATATAAGGTGATTGGTGGTGGTGAGTGAGGATGGTGATCTGATGAAAACTTGATGAAAGTCAACCCTTTTTTGTCTCTAGACGTTTTTAACTGCACGGGTAAATCAGTAGATAGTGCAGACTGCAGACTAAAAGTTTAAATGAACCATGGGTGATGGTCACTGAATGTTAATTATAGAGTAATCGTTACATGTTTCCATCATTCATTTTCTGATATACAGAATTATCATGCAATTATGCAACGATTTTTGGAGATTTGTAAGTGGTTCCAGAGTTATAATTTAAAAAAGGTTTTTGACGATTCGTGAGAGATGACCTGACAAGATTCGTGAATAAAAAGTCGAATTCTAAGTATAAATCAAATATATGCGTACATGCATTATAGTACAAGAGATTGTTTTTATCGTTTAGTGAATGACCTTCACCCTTACAAAACAAGTACTATTAAATGTACCTTACATTTATATAAACCTCAGTTAATAAACCTGCATTATATAATAATTTCATATTTGGACATAGTGGCTAACCTTGAGAAGTGACGTTCCAGCCAAGCAGCCGAGACACTGGATTAAAATGTACATGATCGCTTTCACAATGGGAATCTTTCCCGTAACCAGAGATGCCATGGTAACTGCTGGATTGATGTCACACGATACGCCACCCAAAGACTAGAAAAGAAGAAAACACATTATCATTAAATTTCAAAATGTTTATAAATGTATTGCTAAGTGCATTGCTTTTAAACTAGTGAACGATCGCTTGCTTATTTAAAAATAACTTAATTTATTTAAATATGTACTGTATAGCTAAACTGAGGTCGAACCATAACTTGCTTCATCCTTGGATAATTACTTACAATAGTCATATAATATAATGAATATGCATGTACTCTAATTACAAAATGGTCTCAACGTTAAAACATTCATTTCTATGCACTTTACATTTCTTCAGTTTATAAACGAAGCTGCATATACATAGATGCTTCTTCTAATGATGAAAGGGTTTTATATTTATATTCTAATGAACTTTGACTTAAGTGTACATCAAATT
The DNA here is from genome assembly GCA_034695465.1 of Entomobrya nicoleti. Lineage (NCBI taxonomy): Eukaryota > Metazoa > Arthropoda > Collembola > Entomobryomorpha > Entomobryidae > Entomobrya > Entomobrya nicoleti. Next base: position 57,031 of record JAQFZG010000026.1, read on the forward strand.
AATTCTGAGCTTTCAAAAGATCGAATTTATGTGATTTTCATTATGTATGCACCAAAGCAATTCATTGCTGTTATAGACCACTACTACTTTATATACACTGAATGACAATATCGCAAAAAACGCAAATTCTATCTGTCCACGAATAAAATCGGGTTGGTTTCCGCAATAATTATATAAGGACGTAAATTAGCACTTCGTAATTTTTTAGTATGTCTGAATCCCCCCTCACTAATACTAATATGTTTAAATGGAAAATACCAAGTTAAAAATTCAAGTAGCAATTTTCGAAGTCAAGTCGATATCTGTGTCAAATTATAAAAAATGACGCATGTTTGTCGTCACAAGGTTAACAATTATTCGATTCTGGATCTGTATATATAAACTTTATGCAAATTGTGCAACAATCTTACATGTGCACTATCTAAAATAGGTATATGGTTATTGCTCAGCTTAACAATTTTCATATAAAAAATCAAATAGTCACCCAGACACACACACGCGCATTTTATTAGTTGATTATAGTTTTAGTCTAAAAGACGTCTATAAAATTACGCAATCAACAATTCAAACTTGACAAAATGGCTAACGGTAAAAGTACACATTATATCGACCCCAAACTTGCAATTTCTAAATAAAATCCTACCCTGAAATCAAACCATTATTATCGCATCATCGCCAACTCGGAAAGTGCATTGTATGTAGGTATGCAGGCATAGTACCTGAAAACCTTTTATTGATGCCATTATTGATTACCTGTTTATAATAATTATATTACGATTGCATTAATGTTGCTACTGATGAACTTGAAAGGTTTACCACTTGCATCTTTATATTTGCTACAAACACATTGTTCTCTCCAAACGTCATGAGATATGTTTATGTTCTAATGCGTGTAGCCTAGTACGAGGAGGAACAATAAACGTTTGACGCTTTTAATCACTCTATTTTGACTTCTGAAAGAGTCACCGGTTACTGATACTTGTGATGGGCTACACACTACACACATTTTGTACTTTGTACACATGTACGCACAATTTGAGTTCGCAGCACTGTACTGGCATTGACATTTAATCTTTTGTGTTACTGGTTGTCACTTGTTTTTTAAGTTTATGCAGTCATCTATCCTTTTAGAACGCATGAGATCCCCAATTCATTCACAAAAAATAAATGGCACAATGACAAAGGTCTGTGAACTGTATTTTGCACTCCTTTTTTACTACTACTGTATTTCGATATTTATGAATTAATATGTGTGCAATAAGTAAGTAATGACAATAAACTCAAATTCTCTGGTGCAAAAAAGTGTGCATGCATTAATGATTGTATATTCTATACGTTTCATATACCGCATAACTATTTTGTCTATTGTCTGAATTTATTGCTTCGGGCACATTTAAACTTATGAATTCTTTTTTAGAGATTATTATTAGACATTTCGTTTACTCCATTAATTATTGTTCACGATACGTTAGGCTGCGTTACACGCAAAAGATCTTTTCATTAATATTAATGTTTATTTTCCTGTAAAACAATGCCAACTGTCAATTTGATAATCATCATATGCACAGGTAAGCCGGAACTTATTTCGTGTGCTTTATAAATTAGTGATGTAATGAAAGAGTCTAAATTGTGCAGATTTCAGAACAATAATGTTAAAAGGTAGAAAGCTTGGGTTTCACAAGCCATGCAGAAAGACACGTATACAAAGAATACAAACTATACTATGCGCATACACAAAGTATCTTTGTGTGCGCAGAAAAGATAATTTTATGGCACACGACCACTATTGAAGTTGCCTTAAATATTAAATAAAATAAAGAGATAATGAAACTTAAATATCAAACTATTAAACAGTTTAATGCTCATTTTGTTTATCTCATTCAATGACCAAGACATTTGTCAAAAAAAATTGCAACTGCTGAAATAAACACGGCAGTGTGGGATTTCATTTAATGCGCATTTTGCGTAAAATAATATTGTATCCACAAGGATTCTGAGTTGAAAATATTATTTGTATTCAAAACAATTTTTGAAGACATTTTTTGGGATATGAGGAAAATTCTATTCTTGACAATGCCTTTTAAGGATGTAACAAGAAGATTAGAGTTTTGTGACATTACATTTAATTCATATTGCGCATCACATGAGATGCAGGAAATGAACAAATTACATTTGTAATTAGATGAGCACATCACTATCAAATAAATATCTGACTTTGGCAGCTTGTCACGAGGAAAACTTGCCTTGTAAAATTGTAAGAGTATAAATACATAAATGAGCTTGGAGCATATTATTAAATGTAATGAGTGATCTAATTGGGTGTTGGTGGAATCCAATTTTATGGAGAAACTAGGCCTATTGATAATTATTTTTTATAAATTCCTCAAGAATTATTCATTGTATACTACCAAGCCCTCTTTTAAGGTATTCAAGCAATTAGCAATTCAGGATAAACTCTCGTTGATGCGGACACTAGTCTCATGGACTGTATATTAATGGACTATAATTTAAAGAAAGACATCTTTGCTGCCTCAATTTAGTTCAGATGGATCCAAATGACTTGAGATAAAGTTAAAAGATAAAATTGGAAACTAAATAGTAAGAAAATCTGTATACTAACATATTACACGTGTATGTTATGTACGTGCTCAATATTCCTATTGTTCACTTCACTTCACATTATTAAAGAAGGCTGAGTTAAATGTTCAATGAATAAATTTGAACGAATTTCCGCAAGACTTCCTAAATTCACATCATTCATTCAGGCATGCATTTCCTAAACTAAAGCAACATTAAAATTTTTTGTGCAAACAGCGAATAGTTAGTCCTAATTACACACTATGTAATCTTGCAACATCCTGACTGACTTAAAACAAAGACATGCAAATAATGTACACATTCCATAAAAGGAGGGAGTAAATATTCTGTCAAGACGAAGAATGAAACCGAATTCACTCGAAAAAAGACTAGCTAGCCATAGCTGTTAAGAGCATATAATTTACTAACTAGGGGATAGAATGGTCACTTGGTCACATAGTTGTCATTCCAGCCCTTTTATCCATTCAAATGCCACATCGTCATCATCATGCCTAAATGACTTGTCAAAATCAATTTCTGTTAGCTCATTCAAGTCAACTACATAAATCCTCCAAAACTTTTTTTATACACATGCACACGACTAGACTCAAACTTCCACTTGTCAGTACAAAAGGCTATGGCCATACACCATGATCAAAGTCAGCATTTTTGAGTACAACCTTAGAGTAATCGTACTTAATACTGCGTGAAGCCATTTAAACTGACATCCTTCCATTTAAAAAATCACATATTCTATTGAAACCATGTAGCTAGCTATCAAGCTATCCAATAACAAATGTAGGGTCTAGGCCCGTTGCTAACATTACGTTTTGCTAACATGTAAAATTTGCTAACAATCCAACATGCCAACACGACCTTTTGCTAACATTACATGTTGCCAACATTACAATTTGCCAACATTCGAGATGCTAACACTGCAACTTGCCAACAATGCAAAATGCTAACATGTACATGTCAAAATATACGGAACTAAAACTGAATTTGTTACGATACCAAACTACGGAACTTGACCTGCCCTAACTTAACTACGTGAGGGCTTGACTTGAACTGAACTATTCACCCAAAAGACATAGGCACTATAGTTGGGTTAAATTTTAACCTGACCTAACCTAACCTAATCTAACTAACTAAACTATAACGAAGCTAGAGTTGGATTGGATTTTAACCCGACCGACCAGCAGAACCCTTGCGTTCCTAAAGTTGGGTTGGATTTTAACCCGACCGACCCAACTGAACCATTACGTTCCTAAAGTCGGGTTGGATTTTAACCCGACCAACCCAGCTGAACCATTACGTTCCTAAAGTTGGGTTGGATTTTAACCCGACCGAACCAGCCGAATCATATCGTGGGAAGAGTTGGGCTGGCTTTTTAACCAGCTGATTTAGGTTAAATTAAGGCTAGCCCAACCACAGCAACTAAAATTAGATGCCCAAGCAATATTGAGTTCAATGTTAGCATCTAGCATTGTTGGCAATTTGTAGTGTTAGCATCTCGAATGTTGGCAAATTCTAATGTTAGCAAAACGTAATGTTAGCAAAAGGTCGTGTTGGCAAGTTGGATTGTTAGCAAATTTTACGTGTTAGCAAAACGTAATGTTAGCAAGGGGCCGGTAACGCAAATGTAGCAAAACCTTGATTAAATGGCGCTTTGAGCGATTCTCTCCTTATGCTGGTTTTTTACGAGTTCATCTTCAGTTTATAATATGCTCATCTTTTTTAAATATTATTTAATGAACTTTAATAAGATATCTGAAGTTGAAACAAGATTATTTATTATCCTTTTTTTATACCTGGCTAGTCAGAAGCCAGTAAAATTTTCCTTTGAACATCTTTTTCTCCCTGACATTCAACAAGGCGACACTAACCTTACTCGGCCATAGTATTCAATTTAGTATTCACTAGCTTATTTGTAAAAAACAAAAAGTTCTTTATTTCGTAAAGGATTATAATTACTGCCTCAGCAGTATAGAGTAATTGAATACTCATTGAAGAATAATCATAGATTGCGTGTCCACTTTTTAATACACAAACTATGAAACGAAATTACATTTTTTTCATTCTAATAAAGGAAGGAATTGGAATTGACCAGTATAGTACATTGAATGCAAATGGAGTGACCTTGAACACCACAAAATGGTAAAGTTCTTTGGTTTCATGCCTAAGAGCATCTTTGTTGGTGTGCCAAAATGGAAGTAAACTATGTGTGTATTTAAATATGTAGACTACTAGTGTACATAATCCTACCTACCTAACAAAGTCACTGTTATGATCTCCAAAAAAATTGACAAAGGAATGCTACGAATGATCGTTCGTGTGAGAAATTTTTCCTCGTGTTTCTTTATTATGGCAAATCAATATCGGAAATGATTTGAAAGCCCTAGACAAGCACAACGTTGGTAAGCCATGCCACTGCCTAATGGCAAATAAGAAAAGCTTTTTTACGTTGTACCTAGTACATTATCTACGCATTCTCCAACGCCTTTGTAAACAACGGAGACCTCCCTGACGGGGAAAATTATGATATTATATATTATTTTATGTTGTTTCTGTTATTTATTTGCTTTCATACACATTTTTGGTATCGTGATTGATTATTGTTGAAATCACATCACATATCCAGTCAGGGACCATGAAAAATCACGACTTCGTTTTTGTGATATTTGCTCTACATGCAACATTAACAAAGGTCCGTAAAGTGTAGATTTTTTTGTTGAAAGCATAACGCAAGCCAAGTTTTTTCCATCATGGTCAGTTAGTGGCTTCCAAAAACTTGGGTTGTGTTTTCAATCAAGTCACGAGTATATGGGCGATTCATTCTAATAATTTGCATAAACCCTTCTTTTGGAAGTAAAAGTGAGATTTTCAAGGCTAAATTTGTTGGCAAATGCTTTATTGATGGGTAGAACATTTAACTTGATGAAACTTGAAACAGAGTACACGAAACGAAACTAATAAAAATAAAACTTCTGCCACAAAAGGTGTAACAATTACGGTACGGTGGCATATTCGCAACAATGCAATTTAAAAGTGCGAATCAAAATGCTAACTAATAATGTTTTATTTCCTCAAATCAAATGAAAGGCTGACCGGAACCATAAATTAAAACCTGATAAACCAACTCATGAATTATTTTGTAAATTTTGTTCACTATTAGCTTTTAAATTTTAAAGCAATACAATGCCACTTATATTTGAATTCGAGTTGTTGATGATTGAACTTGAAAATATGTATGACTGGTTTTTGCAGCATTGCGATCGAACATACTATATATATCATAACATAAAATAATAAACTAAACAGAACATATATTAAACTTTTTCTTACCTGGACCAATGTTGCGACAGTAAAACCCCAGCAAATAGCTACTCCCGTAAAGTTAAGTCCTTTCACATCTTCTTCTTGAAGTTTCAAAACACATCCAATACCAAAAAACATGAGGAGAGCACTTCCAAGGAACTCAGCTCCCAAGCATTTCCATAATGCTTTCTCGTTCATTTTTACTCTCTCATTGCCCATGCGGTCCCTGAGTTCTTGGATTCGGCCCATGGTGAGTAGATCTGTATACGATTAACACAAATTCTCCTTTATTAGACAAAATGGCTGAGCTGAGGTCGAAGTAGAAGACGAAATATTATAGTCACAAGCAAAATTATAATTTGTGAAAAGAATTAAGCAATTTTATCAGTTAGAAAATCACTTCTCAATTTAATGTGTAACTAAATCTTGCCAACAACGCTTAAACTCCAAAAAACTTTGTGATTTCACAGAGTCTACTGCGAGCTTAATCGCTACTAACAAGATCTGTCTATGCCATGCCGGTGGTGATGTCGATTTTTATAGCAAACAGCTAAATTACTGGACACATCCCAAAATAACAGTGTGAGATAAGCGTGGACTTAAGCGGAAGCTTGTTATTGTGTTTGACTGCAAAAAAAAACTATTATGGAAAATAATTGCAACCTGGTTTGTGTATACGGTTAATTGCTACTACGTTTTCCCATTTTCTCTACCAATTTTTTATTTCCACAAGTTACACACGTGAAATAGAATCTATACAAACCTTGTGTTTCCGCACTCATTTCAATTTTACTTTTGTACAACTGCTATATACTACACAGTACCAAGTTTACTTGTGCCAAATGTATTAATGATATAACTCGGATTTTTTTTAGAAGAGATTAGACATTTAAGCATGAGACGTAGGTAGATGGAAGGAAGAACACTAAATGAAGACTCTTCTATCCGAGAAACGGGCAACAATCCCAACATGCAAGTGTACCTTCTCATTCATTGTACTTCGGAAAAGTTTTTATGACATTTTTTAAACAAGATATTCCTAGAGATGCTCTGTTTTTCTTCATGTACTTATATAGTACGCTAATAAAAAATCATCGAGATAGAGCATTGCAGATCCGAAACACTATTACGTTTTATGTATCGGGCTGATGGAATTGCTTACGAGATGGTAATGTGCTTGATACAAAAAAAACATCATCCACGAACTCACGTGGACAGGCTGTGTGTGCCACAGTGTTTGTATTTTTCCTCTTTGGTTTGCATATTCACAAAGAATAGATCCGATCGTGATATCAGCTATAAAAAAAAGTCGCAACTCTCCACGGAATGTTGTTGCGTTAAGTAAGGTATATATACATAATGAAGAAAAACATGCACCTCCGTTTTCATGTTTACCTATTTGTCATTCAGAGGTTGTTTGCTGTGCATAATACTATTATTTGTGTTACATAAATTGCAGCATTATCTCATATTTTAAGGCTTTTGTGTTACTGTTACTATTATTTTGCCAATAATAAAATGCTGGCGTATAAAAAAATAGATCTAGGTGAGTGTCAAGTTCTCCTTCCTTTCCTGATGCGATATTTATTGAATCACAAACAACTAAATAAACAGCATTAAAAAAAGAACAAAAATAATGCAATTCTACTTTATACTAGTTTTGGGATGCTTTTTTAACGTTTTTAGCAGAAAATGTTTTGCCATATCGTTTCCATCCGCACAACTTTTTACAGTGCAGTAATCAGATATATTTACATACATTCGCGCATTCCCTTCTTTAACAGCTCATTATATGCAAACTGCGATCAGTCAATAAATTATATTCTACTACGCTGCTGTGCTTTGCTTTTTCTTTAGTATAAACTGTTTTCTTGTTTTCGATGTTATTAGATAAGAGAAAACAAATAATCCATAGAAGGAAATTTGATATATGCGTATAAAGTCATATCTCAAATTAACGACTTGTTTTTTTTTACCTTCTTCATCACCTCTATAACCGTGGTGCGTGGTGCCATTACCGTTTAGATATATCTCTTTCCCATTTGAATAATTTGTATTAGCACCATTTTTAGCATTGCCTGCCGTACCATTCTTATGGAAATCTACGGAATTAGCGGTGTGAGTGAACAAGGGAATAACAGGAATGCTCCCTGAGGAATCATAATATGATCGCTGCTCGTTTGTTATAAACCATGTATTCTGATTTTGTTTGTCACTCACTGTATCCAATTCTTTCGTAATGTTTCTGCCACCACCTCCACCACCACCATTACTAATGCTATTGTCTTTGGAATTGAAACTGTAACCATTCTGCATTGCATGGTGATTATGTTGGTGATGTTGCGGCACTTGATGATGATAGTTATTATTATGATTTTGATGATTACTACTACGATGTTGACTGTGGTTATTGTGCAGTTGTTGATGATATTGTGATCGCTGATGACTATGATCTCGATCAGTATGGTTTTGTAGCTGTTGTGGTGGATGAGGCTCTACTTGCAAGCTTATAATGTTATTCGTTTGAGGGTTGATGCCATCACGAGGCTTAACCCGGTTTGGTGGAGATGCATTCATTGCAGATGCAGGCATTTTCTTGTTAATTTTTTTTTCAAGATGAGCACGTTCAAAACACGTTCACATTTCCTATTAAAATTTGCAGTTTGCAGTTATCAATGGGAAATCAGAAAAGAGCACCCTATGTAATAATAATGCAAAAAATGCAGTAACATATATTATTCACAAATTTATCAACAACACAAAAGGAAACACGACACACAAAAGAGCTCAAAGCATGAACGAAGCAAAACAAAGGGTTTCTTTAAAAAATTTGGTACCACAACCACGCTGCCCAATTTCTCTTTTTAGATTTTATCGCTCTAATGATAATAATTATTAATTTGCAGTCAAGTAACTTGTCATGATTTTTTGTAGAGTTGCATACGAAATGCTTCTGAATATTCAGTTGGTTAGTAAGCCAACGCACAAGAAAGAAAAAAAAAGTAGGTATTTGCTGAATTTACGTAATAAAAACTTTACGCCCACATTTTCTTTTTAATAAAGTAACCGCTACTATAATTTTATTTTAAAGTGTAGCGAAATCGTAAAAGCTTAAACCAATATTTTAATATATACCCAAAACTAAAACCTTATTTTGACAAATTACCTACTGAGCTCATGTTACAATTTCAAACCAACTAGATAAGATCGTGTCAGCAATCAAATGTACAGCAGTCAAATGACATCCAAGGATGGACACACACTAGCTGTCTGAATCGAATTAATATTTTTATTATAAAATTACGATTGTGAAGTATGAATGAATGATTATTATGAAATAAGAGAATTAATTAGTTTTATGAAATTCCTAAAACTGTTTTTCATGAAGTAAATTCGACCAAATAAAAAAATGACATCACGACACAAGCTGACTTCTTTATCTTTAAAGCCATGAACAAAACAAGGGTAAACGATTGAAACATGAAATTTCAAATGACAAGTTTACTGTAATAATTTTTATTCAAACATTGTTTTTAAAGAGAAAGCTGAAAATGGTCGATTCTTTTATCCTAGCTGACTGACAAAAAAAATGTTGACATTGACAGTAAACTTCACGTTTCCTTTTGGTTTTAATTCTGCGTAAACAAACCGTAATTGAGGTTTTCCTTGAATCTAGAAATTGTTTGTCGATTTGTCCTAAAAATCGATTTTTTTCTAGTAGCTCATTTATTATTATTTAAAACAGTTTGGGAAAGTAAAATCAAATGAAGTAAAACATTGATCTTTTTTTCTTATAAATCACGTTCAACAAACCTATTTAAACGGGGTGATGTGGTAAGACGGTAAGTACAAGTCAGGTCGGTCGTGAAGACGAGAATGTGTATAAAATTATTATGGTATCAATCAAGCTGAACACAAAACTGACGTTCTTGCTTCTTTCAATTCACTTTGTCGACTCAACCTAGAATCGAGGTTGAACACAGATTTGATGTATTTTCATATGACCAGAAATAACAGATCGTATTGTAATACCAGAAAGACTGGTCAGTAGGATCAGCAAGCAGGCAAAAGCAAAGAACTACAAATTTATTCACATTTTGTGGATACCTAAATCTGTACAGCCTGGTTAGTGTTCAGTACGCGTGATATGGAAAGCATAGTTTGGACAACTTTATTAGAGAATACGTTAAAACGTTAACTTTGCAAAATAACTCTTTAATATAATTTACTTACGTCTTATCGATTTCGATTGCGTTGTCTCCAAATTACCCCAAATGGTAAACTCAATTTACTTTGAATTAAACTTTGATGTCTTTTTGATGTTTAAAGTTCAGACTTTTTAACTCTTGTCACCAGTATATGATGTAGAATATTTGATTACAAGAAATAATTTCTCTTGATTACAAGCGCTTCTTGAATACTCAATGCGTAATGCAATGTTCCTCTGACGGTCACTCGGTAAATATGTACGATTTTTTTGCAGGTTCTAAAAGTTTTTTTTATGTGCGATGATGTTTGTGTACGGAAGGAAGATACATATATTCAAATTGAGAAAATGTATGTGTAACTCACGAATTGAGTCTGTTTTGGATTTGGGGTAACAATATATGTTGATGTTTTTGCCGTGACTGTCTCTGGAATTTTTTTATCCAGATTTTAATGACAATGAAATTGGATAGGGTATATAAGGTTAAGTTAATGTATGTGTGTGTTCTTTGTATTTTTATACTGATATCAACACAATTAGTCTCTTTTTTGTTGTGTTTATATTATAGTTCACTCTTGGCAGGTGGACAGAGACAGGGAGGCTTTTAAGCTAAGGAACACATTCTTAGCAGTTGAAATGCCAAAAAAGCAATGTGCTCTGGGAATCTACAAACATGCAATCTATTAAGGTAGGTAAGGTTTAGTAAATTGTAAAGGTAAATGTTCATAACAATAATGACTTTTCTTGTCACAGGAACCTATGTTGTAGAAAGAGTACCTATAGTGCGTGCACATTGATGTATGTATATAAATTGTATAAACATGTATGCTTTTTAGTTAGTATTGTTATTTCGACGAAATACAACGTGATGTAAAGTGGATGCATGTTTTCTTACAATTTACTTACACATGTACAATGTGTACCAGATAATAATATGCACATAATCAACTATGATCATGCTTTTGATCACTGATCAGCACCAACTATCTAACAGTATGTTATTTACCCCTTTAATCCTATAATGAGTTGGGGGAATACCACACGGGTTATGATTATTTAAAAAAAATATATACATATCAAAGTCAGTGAAGAAAATGATATTTATATGTGTCTTATTAGTTAGATAGGATATACATTCGATATAAAGACATGAACATAAAATCCTCTTCACGCCTCATGAAACTGTCTAATATAAAAGAACACAATCAAAACAAAAAATATGTATGCACAGAAAACAAATGCGTAGACGAAGTCTAAGTGCAAGTGTAATGGCAATGTCAAGTTGCTATATAATCATAATTCATGCAGTCAAAAAAGTACAGCGTTCCAAAGATCTAATTCAAAATGCACAGGGAATATTACAAACACTTCGTATATTAATTTTCAGCGGATACAGTTATCAACGTTGATTCTTGTAGCTTTATATACGTATGAAAGTTGACCAAAGTTCATGTCTACTCAACTTGACTGTTTGTGTTTACGGCCACGTTACCATCGTCGGGACTTGGGACGCCTGCATTTATATGTATTATTTGTTTACTATTTGGTGCGCGTTCAGTGAAGTCTGCTGAATTGTTTGTGTGAAAATTCGTTCGAAAACTCCTTTTGTTATTCTGCTTGTCCATAAGCATAATTTTCTATAGATAAAAGAACAACGTAACAGCATCAATCAGCAAACAACACCAAAGTTAAAACATTATGCTTTTGCTTATAAACAAGTTTAGCTGCATAAAAGGGTTTTGATTCAAAATTTATATTCATTCATTGTTCTTACATAATGACATTGATATCAGGAAAATGAACGAAGAACCATTTGTCATGCATCTAGGCACACACATAGTCCATTTTCCTTCTGGGCATTTCTTCAAAGTTCATGACTTTTATATCAAAAAATAAAAATAATGATTTTTCTGTTGTTCATATTAATTAATGACTGAAACTATGAATGAAACCAATTCAATTAATAAAATGATTTGCGAAATGCAAAAGGTCATTAATTGAATATAGAGAACAAACTTATCCCCAAAGATGAATGACGTATTAACTCTATATATTCAGCTTATTTTAAAATTCTAATTTTGACCCACTGAACCTTGACTTAATGTTTATCTTTGTAAAAACTTCAAAATGTATCATATCAATCATTAGTTTAAACTGTTAGTATTGTAGTTTGAAATTACTCTGATTTCGATTACTTTATTCGTTCAAGATATAAACATAGACATGAGAACATACATACGTCACGCGAATTGACATTTTTAATAAAAGAAAATACGTCAATGCAGTATATTGGTCTCTTCTCTATTAGATAAATTTCTATCTCATTCTTCTAAACACGATACATAAAACGAAAAACATCCTAAGCTCTGGCTGATTATGTCTAACACATTCGTTGACCCGAACTTTAAAATATTATGAAGATCTAATTTGTTTCCTAAACGCGTACTTATTTTTGGTTTGTGAGTGGGCATTTCAGTGTCAAGTCAAGCATTGATGACTTGATATAGCTGTGCAATATTCAATTAGACTAATGCAGAAGAGAAATGTTAATGTGTTTATTTTGTAAGTTTTAGTATTTAATCTGTTTATATCTGCAAAAATATTACATGGAAAATTACCGGAGCCGATATAACGGTGAAAACTAGTAAATCAAAATGAATGGATAAAAAATGTTCTCGATCTATTTCTTTGTTGTTCTAAACTACTCGGCTATACTGTTATTTTTGTTAAACTAGTGACTAGTTTTTGTTTCATTTTTCACGCCATAACGAAAAGCTATAATGGTTGAGTTGAGATAAGTTGAGCTGCAGGCTGTAATAAAACTCAATACAGTTTTTGAAGTTCCAACTAAGGGTTGGAAATATTTAAGAGTAGGAACTTGTACTCTCCGAGTTTGGGCAATTCGGTTGACGTACTATCGTGCAGCATAGCTTATTTTTTATTTCGGCGGACTATTCCCTACTAGTGTTCCAGATAATATATGAATATTATATATATTATATATGTATTGTTTGGTAAATCAATTAAAAAAGTAACGTTGCATTGCAAAATGGTTTAAGTCAAAGAATCACATAAATCACGCATATTTAAATAATACAAGTTAATTAGCTCTTTTTAGTTTACACAAATTATAAAATGTGATTTATTCATCGATTTCCTAATAAGAAAATAAAGTCTTCCAGTACGATAAGGAGAATATCAGAAAGAGTCCTATATTAATATAAGTCAAGTTTGTAATTGTCGGATTCGCGATCATAGAAGCCTTTTTAGTTATAGTTTTATACTTTATACATCTATCTATAGAAGAGGTGATCACGCCGCTACAATGGGGTCATCCATACAATATGTTACACTGACAGTTAAAAAATAAGCAGTAAACTCTGTGTAAGACTGCCATGCATTACAGGTGACTGCATACATGCATTTATTGATATAAAAAGAAAATGCATACTGCATACACCAATAGTGAATGACCCCATATCACTTCATTGCCTTTAATCATCATCATCATCATCATCATCAACAACAACACACAACAGTGCAAAAGAATTAGTTAGCTTGCAAAACAAATACAGCAGAG